>JAZKJV010001746.1:0-40780 GCA_037367405.1 Ottelia alismoides | reverse complement strand
TAAAAATAAAATACTCTTGGATCTCAAAAAGCCCTAAAGGTAATTTTCCTATAATCTAGAAAGAATAAGGAAAATTTAGGCACCCTAATTATTGTTTTTGGATTTTTAATTTATTTATTGCAATTTTTATGAGTTTTTAGGGGTTTTTCAATTTTTAGGGTTTTTAAGTGATGAACAGTAGCCAAATTGGCTAGAAAATCAAACCACAAGCAAATAACAGTACCTAATTTTTTTGGAATTTTTGGTGGAGTTTTTTATATTTTTTTGGTAATTTTAAAGTCAAACAGTAGCAAAAATAGGGGTTTTTGAATTTTTAAAAATAATAAATGAAATCCAAAATGTCCCCAAAAATCATAGAAATTCCTACACCATGGCAGGAGCCATGTGTCAAATTTCATTGGATTTGGAGGTCGTTTGATATTTTATTCAAAAATAAAGGTGGGGCACTGTGCACAGGGACCTAAGTGCGAATACCCAAAAGTTCTGGGGTCCTGGTGCAAAATACCCAAGAAGTCACGTGCCAAGCACGTGCCTGGGGCACTCAAGGACCTAAATGTAATAAAAATAAGTTCCAAGGACCTATTGATAACTCGTATCAAAAGTCCAGGGGCTTATATGCAATTTACCCAAAATAATTCGCACATGTGCAAAATCAATGCTCACAGGGGTATATATGCAAATAAACAAAACTTTTCATTCAATAAATAACATCCAGAACTACAAGGCATATATTGCAAATAACCCAACAAAACACGTGACGAAGCACGTGGGTCTCTACTGGCAGGGGTATAAATGCAATTAAAATTAAGCGCGAGGTCCTTGATGCAAATAACCCAGAAAATAACAACGTGAATTAAAAGTTACAGGACTAAACTGAAATAAACAAACTACGAGGGGGCCCTATGATATTTACCCCTTTATTAATGAAGCGTTGGATGCGCGCCACGTGTAGATCGAACGGCTGCGGCTAGTGGGCGCTCCAGATGGCATCTCCTCTGATCGGACGGTGGAAGCAGCTCCTCGATCTGACGGCCAAGATCTGATCTGGAGCGGTGAGGCTGATCTGACGGCGATGGAGGGTCCTCGAAGAACAGGTGGCCGGCGAACTTCGCCGGCCTCGTGAAGGTGTATCCGCCCTCCTCTGCTGCGCCTGAAGGTCGGAGAAGATCCGGCGTGAGGTTGCGCAGCTGCTGCGGGTCTCCAATGCCTCGGCCGAGCCCTGGAGGGCTCCGGCGAGGTCGGCGGAGAAGAAGCTCCTGGCTTGAAGTTGGGAAGCCTCAGACGGCCTCCTCTTGACCTGCAAAAGAGTTCAGAAGCTTCGCGGGTCGAGGGCAAAATGCCTCGACCCAAGAAGGCGGGGTGAAGGTGGACGGTGCGGCGTGGCGAACGAGCTCCGGCGAGGCGGAGGCGATGGAACTCGAATCCCAGATCCTGTGCGATCTGGGTTGAATGAGCGGGCGTAGAAGGTGCGTGGGGACACGGTGAAGGTGATGGTCGGGTCGGATTGGAAGATGGGTGATCGGAGTGGCCGGAATCGAAGAAATGCGGCGGAGATAAGATTTGGGCGAAATCGAAAATTACGCTAAATAGAAGGTCTAATCGGCTACCTGATGGATGCTGGAGACTGTGGTGGAGCTGGTCTTGCTCCTGGTCGTAGCTTCGAAGGGCGTCAAGGCCTGAAGCTCGATGCTCAACGCCGGCGGCGGAGCAAGGACGGCGAAGCACGCCGGATCAAAGGAATCGCCTTCTCGCCTCACTGCAACAAGGGCTGGCGCTCGCTGTCACTCTTGCGGAGCCGATGGAGGTCACGGGAAGAAGGAGAGGGTCCAAAGATGCGGCGCGGAGGCGGCGGAGATGATGGTTATATAGAGTGACAGGGGCGCTTAGGGTTGAGGCTCGACAGCAATGGAAAGCATGGATTTGATGGCGAAGGATCCGGCGAGGGAGAGGGATGAACGGCGAAGAATCCGGGCGCGGGGGATGCGTGGGAGACAGCCTGGAGTCGCGTGGGAAATTCGGCGAAGGTGGCGCGGCGCGCGACTTCCAGAAAAGGAAGGAGGTCGCGGGGGAGTTGACCGGGGTCAACATTCCCCCGTGGACCAATCAGGAGCGGCCACGTGTGCTTGGTTTTTATTTATTTATTTTAAGGCAGAAATAGGTCGAATTAAATAAAACTCAAAACATGAAATATTTTTCTTTTATTTTTTTCTATTTTTTGGTAATTTTTAATTAATTTTTGGAAATAAAGATAAGGTAGCTATATATAGGTATATGTACACTATATGAAGTTTTTATTTTTGATTTTTTTTATTTGTTATTTTTATGAATTTTTATGCTCATTTTATATTTTATTTATTTACAAGATAAAATGAGGAATAAAAGAATATTTTTTATTTTATTTTTATCACTTATATACAAGGGTGAAATAAATAAATGAGTACATTTATATACATGGTATTTATACAATGTATTTTTGTATTTTTCATTTTGTAATTTTTATTTGATTTTGTTTTGTTTTCTTGTTATTTTATATATTTACAATATGTAACATAGAATAATTACAAAAAGTTTAGAAAATAAATGAATTTATTTACAAGGTTAAATAAATACAAGAGTGTGGTTTATGCACATGGTGAAGGAAGGATGTTTTTGATCTTTTTGCTTTTTATCTTTTTATTTTGTTTTTAATAGTCTCTAAATATACACACAATATGTACAAACATCTTTTTGGGTGAGGAAAATATAGAGTTTTATTTATTTACAAATATATACAAATGAGCTCCTATCTCCCTCTACTTTGGCTTTTATGCGGTCAGGCCCATGCTGAGCCCTCCCTTGGGTTAGGTTGCTCAATATTTATTCTAAATATTTCCCTCTTTTTCTTTTTGCTCTTTATTCTTTTATTTTGTGCACAAAAACATGCTAATTATAGGTTTTTACACAATGCATGCTTTTGGTAATTATTTGTATTTACACATATCTACATGTATTTGCAAAGGGTTTTTGTAGCTAAAATAGAAGAATAAAGAGTGATGAATGGGTATTCATCACAACACCACCACATCCCCTCCACATCACAAACCTAACACCACACCACCTACAACCCCGTCTACAGCTACCCTCCACATAGACCCACCTGCATCCCCACTCCCACAGCCTCCTCCCCATCACAAGCTCACTTCCCATAGCCCCCTCTCCACCACATACCCACATCATCGCCACCCATAGAACCTCCCCAACAAAGCCCCATAACATCACCACTTGTAGCCCTTCTCAACCACAAACTCAACAACCTCACAACTCCACCCATGCATCCCCCACCACCACTACAGCCCAAACAACTCACCACATAATACCCCACCACCTCACCATCCACGACCCCTGAAGGCAAGGTGTTCGGCCTCGTGCATCAGGAAGCGTAAAGATCGGATCAAATCCGATCTATGTCAATTAGTAGTATTAGTTGTTATGGCAGCGAAAAAATAAAAAATTCAGATAAAACCACATGGTACGGAAACCTTTCCCATGCAGTTTCATCAAGACCACACGAGTTTAGGCTTACCTCTTGAAGCATGATTGTAATCCTCAAAGCTTCTAAAGGAAGAATCCTTCTCACTCAAGTTTGATTCGATGAGAGTGAATTTACGGGTGTGATGATAAGTCATGAACTTCCCGTAATCTCAAGCGACGATCCAAGTGAGCAACCTCCTGATTTTGTCTCATGAAATTATTTGTCTTCTTAACGAGCACGATGCACGAAAGAGGATGGAGTCACTCGAGCAATCGATCCAGCAGTATGATCATAGCAATGATCACAATCTCCATCAACCTTGGGCTGGAGACGACCTAGGGTAGGGTTGGGCATGGGCCGGGCTCGGGCCGGGTTCGCCTTGGCCCGGCCCAAGCCCATTTTAGAATATGGGCTAACGGGTCGGGCCTAGGCCCATTTTATTTTCAAAAATTAGGCCCAAGCCCAAACCCGGCCCAAATAAAATGGGTCGGGTTCGGGTCGGGCCGGCCCAATTTAACACCTATGTATACGAATATCATGTCTTCCATTCTTCTTGCATTTGTGTGGTTGTTTCTTATGCATGTGTGCATGTTTAAAACTATAAAGTATGCTAACTAATTTGTGATTTTAACATTAGTTGTATGTTGGAAATACAAATGTGGTAAAAATATGGAGACTTAAACCACCATTCAATTCACCATTACATATTCTATTGTAGATGCGGGCACTATGACCCAATACAAATTGGTTACTTACAGTTGTACATGCTGTAACACTTGAGGACACAGACTCCATTATTGCATATTAATGTAACAATCTTGTATATTAATGTAATAATATCCTCAATCCACTATTGGATATGATTATTAATGTATCTAAGCATTTATTCTACACTTGAATAAGGATAGTAAAGTTAGAACATGGTATTTGGAATGAACATGAATATAATTGATATAATTATACCGTACTGGATATAAATATACTTGCTTTAGAATGGATCGGGCTATCGGGCTAACGGGTTTGGGCCTTCTAAGGCCCAAACCCGGCCCGTTAATCAATATGGGCTCATTTTAGGGCCCACGGCCCGCCATTAAATTTCGGGTTCGGGTTTGGGTCGGGTTATACGGGTCGGGTTTTGGGCCGGGTCGGGCCGGCCCAGCCCAATGCCCAATCCTAACCTAGGGGTATGGAGTGAGAGATATTGGATATGAATAGAGATAGATATATAGAATTTAGTTTATGCAAAAATTGCATATAACTTATTTAAAGATGGCTAGACTTATCCTATCTTTTATATCATTTTCGAACTCCATGGATCACAATCCATATGCTTTCGATAATCAATGATTTAGATTGATTTGTGCATCTTTTTAGTTCAAAAAATATAAATAAAAAATACAAAGAGATAATTTGAAATTAATTTATAAATTGTATCAATTAAAATAATTAATCAATAAATGAATTTAATTAAAAAATCTCCACTCATTTACCAAAAATAGGATGGACATCTACCATGGTTCAACAACCTATGGGTGTCCACTCTAAGAATGGAATGAGTCAAAATTAATTTATCCACTATATTAATTAGATAATTGAATAATCATCAAATAATTCCAAATATGTATGATAATTGCAATTATATAATTGACTATTGATAATTAAATTCGTCTATACAATAATTAATGTAAATCGTATTTACATTGTATTAGGTAATGTAGATTCCAATTCACATTAACATATAAATTGTCAATCACATTCACAATTAACTCTTTTCAGGATATTATCGATCAAATCCACATTATCTATGATTATTGTGGATAGTGTCATTCATATTAATCCTTTCTATGATAATTAAATCCAATTTAATTATCTTGGATGTTTCTATCTACACTAAGTGTGATAATCATATTTAATTTATCTAATTTTACAATGCTTGGATAAAATTGTTCACAGGATAGTTCTCAAACTCTTTTAAATATTATGTGCCTTCTTCTCAGATATTTGGAGATAAGGTTAGGATGATTGTGTATGCCATGTATAGTAGCTTGGATAGTGACATCCAATCTCATATCTAGATCTAGAAAATCACTCAGAGATCTTTGATCATTTTAGACATGATATCACATCTTCTCATTGCATCCAACAATTGATTCAAGATTAGATATCCTGTCTACTGAGAGGAGTCACTAAAATCCAAACATGTTTCATCACTCCCTTAGAATGGAAGCATCATGGTATACAATCATTTAAGATCACATCATCCTTGAGTATTTCTGGTACTCGTACATCCTGCATACTGGAAGGCCATGATTAAACCCAAAGTTCTAATCTCATTTTGGATTGCCTCCTTTACAATTTTATCATTAAGTTTCTCATTCCATCATTGGGAGAGAATATCAATCATATGCTTTTCAAAAGCATATATCATACCCATAAATTTTGTCTTTCTTCTAAAGCGAGAGGACCATCAATGGAATTTAGTTGGTCCCAATATCTCATGAGTGAGTGCATGTCTTTCGGTTTGGTAGTGAACTTATATGATCCCTTTGAGAGATCGCATTACTCATATTCCCTTGTATGTACACAAGCTCGTTGATGTATAGACCTTGATTAGGTCATCAACATAATGGACTGTCTAATGTACATACTCAGACATATAGCAATACATTTGTCTCTGACCAGAGGATGTGTACCTATATCGTGATAGAATACAACATAGGTCTTAGTTATCTCGATCTCACCAAGTCAACTTTTTGACTTAACATATCCAACACCTCTGAATTTCTATTCCTATGCAAAGGACCTACATCAAGAGGTCGATCGAATATCTACCTTTGGAACAAGGATTTTCATCTCCTTCTCAGACTCGAGATCCTCTCTTGACAATCATTTAACGGTACTAGATAAGTCATCAATCTAACTCTTTAGATATCTTCTCAACAACAACCTCTATGATCCAACAATTAGATCAACAATTATATGATTATTAAGATGATCGTGGTACATAATACTAATTGTACAAAAGAACATTATCAGTAAATTCATTAATCTTAACCAGGAAGTGAAAATCAATAACTTTATTGATATACAAGGATTATAATGATATTTATTGTAGAAATGGTTCATCAAGCACTCACATGTCTAACAACCCCCCCAACATCCCTATCCACATCCACCTCCTCACTATATCCCCAGCACCTTCAAACTCATAGTCATATTACAACCCCACCACCTCATCACGACCCCCATCCAAAACCACGACCCCCTCCCCACCACAAAACCATATCCTCACTACCCACGCCCCATCACACCACATCCTTACCACCCACAGCCCCTCACGCCCCTCCCAACCACATCCCCACTAACTTACCACCCAATGGCATTAACACAATCTCACTACCTCACCACCTACAATTAGGGTGCTCATAGATTGAATAAAATCCGTAATACAATCAAATTCGATGTTATGGATTGGGCTAGCTTGATTTGTCATTTAAATGGATTGGATTGCTACCAAAATTCAATCCAGTATATTATATATGATACCTATTAACATTTAAAATTTTCTTTCTTGTTCTACTAATTTATGAATTTCACTCACACCCTTCTTAGTCAAGTGGCACTTTAGTTGACAATGCTAGTGTTTGAATCTTGCAGCTTTCTCAAGCGAAACTTACTATCATGCGCTCCAATCCCAACTTCGTAGGGACACTAACTTCATTTGCTATTCTGAGATGCAGGATACAACGATCTTCCTCATCTCATTTTTTGTCTACAAAATACGATGCGCATATTAGAAGTTGATATCGTTACACCTAGGTCAAGTTATTCCCCATTTGTGTACTACTTTCCAGTTACATTCTTTGTAATGAAAAGCAATAATGCAATAATTTTTTATATTTCTTTTGTAAAGCTTTTATAATTATTGTAGTTGTGTTATTAATTAAACTAAATCTATTGCAATAAACACTCTTTTTTATATCGATTCAACATAAAAAATTCAATCTAATCTATATCTGATGGAAGTAGATGAGGGTTGTTGGAGGTGGGTAGAAGAGGGTCGCCAGCAGTAGGGTAGGGCGATTAGGAGAGGAGGAGTCAGGGCGGAGAGAAGTGTCAAAAGTGGGTGACATCTCTCTGTGGCATATTTATGAAAAAAACTCTTGACAATTCATTAACGATCGAGGATAACCACTACCACTGTCATAACAACTCATTGCCAACAATTTTATAGTCATCCTCGATGGTCAAAAATCACCGACACAGGAGACTAACCTCAGCGATCACACGTGAACCTCTGAGGTTAATCAACCGATAAGACTTGAGCCCTCTATCGAATTTAATTTTTGAATATATTGACTACAGTTAAAAAATGGTAGCGGCTTGAATAACTGTGGATTTGGTTCACCATCATCGGTGCACGGTGGTAGCCTAATTGGTGTGGATACATCTAAGAAACTGACGAGAATAGTAATTGTTGCCGCCATTGACTTTTTAATCTTATGGGTGATATTTATTATTCTATGTTAGGCTCTATGTGTGACGAATCTAAAGAGCCATTGTGGATAAGAAGACAACTTTATTGGCAATTTTCCATCCTTTTAACGTCGACAGGTTGTCATCTGCCAACCGATGCCTGTATTATCATTGGTACACTACAAGGAAAATAAGTTGTGGCTACAGAACTATGCCCACAGATGTGGGGCTTATGGCTACAGAATTGGGCTATGGCTACAATACGCCGTGGCCAGTAGTTGTAGCTATAAGTCTCATCGCGAGAGTTCTCTAACCACAAATATGTCATGACACTACAAGTAACCACAAAACTTGTCGTGGTCACAACTCTTACATGAATATCCTCTTTACTTATTTGAAGATTTTGATCGCAGAATGTGGCTGTGGAAACTTATGGCCACGAATCGTCTTTCAAGCTTTCAGCTTTGTGCATTTGATTTGTAAGATGGTTCAATTTTGCCTCATATAATACTGCATATCATTTGAGGTTCAGAAGGTTTATTTCCTGTATTAACTTTACATGGGCGCTCAGGTTTGAGAGTCCATCTTCTGGTTAAAAGGAGAAGTTAATTTGTAATTGAGGTGGAACTGCCCTTATTTTAAAGCAGATTGTTAGTAGAAAGGGACCGAGAGATTCAGTCAACTGAAATCCCGAATCAAGAAACCTAGTTTGGATTTCCTCGTAGAATAATTACTTCATGGTATTGTTTGTGTTGTGATATGCGGGATTAAAGAGTACCTTAATTGATTGATATTTATATTGTTAGTAATTTAGAATTATCATCCGAATCACTTTAGTATTAATAAATTAATTAGACAAATATATGTCCACCAAAAAGAGAAAAAGGAGCCTTTGCATATGCAAGATTCAATGACCTTGATAGTCATATTTCTAAATCAAAATTCAAGACCTTTGAAAAGAAAATTCCATTACATTCCGTCCCATGCCTTTCTAAGCTTAATATAGCATTTCTTCCTCTTGATTTTTGAGATAAATGTTGAACCATCTCCTGAGAAATACTATCAAAAAATGACCTTCCATGTATTAAACATCCTTGTTTGAATGTAATAAGATGTTGTAAAAGAGGGGGTGAGCATGTTGATAATATTTTTTTGTTATTGTAAGCTCCCGGGCTTAGGTCATAAGTCCATTATTAGGGTTAGTTTTATCCGTTAATGGACCGGAGACCTAAGCACAGGATGTTACGGTTATAATCCTGTAACGGACATTGCATAGACTTAGGTTTATGATCAGTAAAACGATTAGGTTTTGATTTTTTTTAATGAGAGCTGGAAACGTAACCTTTGCAAAATTCATGAATGGCGGTTATATCCTCACTCTTGATAGCATCCCAGCATTCCATGATAGCTTCATATATTTCTTGACCATCTGGAATAGCAATTAGAGACTTATTACCAAACTGTATAAGAAATAAGGAATAATGTCAAACAAGGATTTCTCTCAAAGAAAGTTCTGAGTAAAGAAATTTTGATAGAAATTAATCCCAGCTGCATCAATAATGTGCAGAAAACTACCAAACGCAAGATAATTAATTAAGACTGATAAGGTTTCCGATATCATATTCATTTTTACAGAAGTGTGGAAGAATTTTGTATTATTATCCCCCTCAACAAGTCAGTATGACTTTAGATTTTTGTTGAGTAGTTCATCAATGGGTAAATGGATCTAGGGATGCGGGACCATTTACCCATCGTTCATACATTGTACTCAGAGAGATCTTTAATCTATGGTGACGGAGATTAGGGTTTGTGTGTGCCCTCGTAGTTTTTCCCTCTCCGTAGGGTTTTCCACATAAATCCATGTGTCATTCTTCTGTTGACTGCTCTTTCGATTTCAACATGGTATCAGAGCCTAACCAAGGCTTGTATTGGCGTTTTGCATCTTCTAATTTGATGTGGATTCTCTAGTGAAGAAGGTTTATTCCAGCCCACGTTGTTCCTTGACAGGCCCAAGTGTCTCCAAGGGCGCCTAACAAGCCTAGGGCTCCTCCTGGGTTCTGCGCCACCTCCAAGGGTTCCTCCAGACCGATGAGACTGCCTCACATAGTAACACCCGCTAGGGTTCAACCGCTGAGACCACCTCCTGGCCACCCGCAGGCCCCCTTGAATGGCGTCCCTCTTCTGTCACGACAGCGCTTCCTTGCGTTGCTGGGTGACCTTGGTGCATGCAGGCATGACCCTCTTACATTCCCTTGCTGGAACCCTTGTTGTAAGTCATGGTTGCACTTGCTGGAATCCTTGCTTGGGTCTAATCTGATTCACAATTCTACAGGGTTTGTGAGTTGATTTCTCTCCCTTGCTTTTGTTTTCCACGCTACTGATGTGAGCTCGTTATTCTTCAAGCTACTTAGATCTGTTTTTGGTGTTCTTCGTACTTACCACTGATGTGTACGTCCCTTTTTTTGGTGGGCATCTCTGTATCATCATATTCCAGTGTGGAGCTCCCTCTCCTTGGGATCGTGGTTAAGGCTAAGCTATGGAGAAACTTCTTGAAAAAGGTCTGCATGTATGGCTTCCCATTGCACATGTCCTTAGTTTGTATGGATGCTATTAGTGAATTGAAATTTTTGATGATGATATTAATGGTTGGAAATCATGGCTCTAAACGTTCTTCTGAAATCAACTTTTCTCCTAATACAACGTGAATTGATAGGAATAATTCAGATATTACTAAGTGGATCATTGATAGTGGGTCTTATGATCATATGACAGGTGATCCACGAATGTTTCATGACTACAAATTATCCTCAGAAAGAGTGAAAGTTACTATTGCAGATGGATCTCCTGCTACCATCGTTGGGAAAGGGACCATATCTGTTGTAGATCGGTTCCTCCTTCATGATGCTCTTCTAGTGCCTGATTTTCCTATAAATCTTTTGTTTGTTAGCAAAATCACAAAAGAATTGAACTACAAGTTAATTTTTGACCAGAGGTCGTGTATTCTCAAAGATTTGGAGACGATAAGAATATTGGAATTGGTTGAGTTGAAGATGGATTATATCGTCTTCCTGCTCGGGTTGGTCAAGTTCTTACTTCTGCAATGAATGTTCGACTTGAGATGGATTGTTCGATGATAGTGAAATGATGGCATGAGAGTCTTGATCACATCAAATTCTCTTCTCTACGAGAGTTGATGCCCAATATTTTTTCAAGATTATCTGAAGGTGATTTGCAATGTGATGTATGCCAATTTGCAAAACAAACTCGTAGCACTTATCCTATTTCTACCAGTAAATCTACTCACTGACCTTATTCATCCTGATGTGTAGGGACCTTCAAATATAAGTACAATTGTGGTCATATCTACTATATTACTTTTGTTGGTGATTTCTCACAAAGTACCTTCGTATACCTTTTAAAAAATAGGAGTGAAGTCCCTAAAGCAATCAAAACTTTCACAAATATGGTGACACTCAGTATGGAGCCAGAATCAAGAAGCTAAGGATGGATAATGCCAGGAAATACCTAGAAGGATCTCTATCTACTTTTCTTGACGAGAGGAGCATCATTCATGAAACCTCATGCAGTTATACACCACAACATAATGGAGTATCTGAAAGAAAAAATCGTCACTTGCTGAATGTTACGAGAGCATTCTTACTTCAACGAAATGTGCCAAAGATGTTTTGGGGAGAGGCTATCTTAACTGCATATTATGGGATAAACAGGACACCTTCTGGTGTGATAGCAAAGAGAACTCCATACTCTATTATTCATCATGATAACTCTCCTTTCAGTTTCGACCCTCTGGTCTTTAGATGTGTCTGCTTTCTCCACAACTCTGGACATGGTGTGTGAAAGTTAGATCCACGAGCTATGAAATACATCTTTGTTGGTTATTATGAAACACAAAAAGGATATAAATGTTATGATCCAGTGGCCCAGGATGTCACTTTCTTTGAAGGTGAGCCCTACTTTCCTCATAATTTTTCTCAGGGAGGAGTATGTCAATATAGATTTTGAGAAAATGAGAAAGGGATTTATTTTCTTGGCTATATACAATAGAATATCCATGCAAGGGATGACAATGAGCAAGATAGAAAAGAAGATAACGAGGATAGACGCTGATTTGGTCAGGCTTATAGGAGACGAAAGGAAGTGGATAAGGTGGTGGAAACTTAAGAAGAAATGATACAAAGCCATGATTTCCATGTGGTGGAGACTGAAGAAGAAATCATACAAAGCCATGACTTCAAACTCTCTTAAAATTTGGGACATGAAGACTCTGTAAATAGTCCGCTCACTCCTGGTATTCCCATTGAAAATTTTGAGCCTTTAATGGATGATCGTCCCATTTCTATGAGAAAAACGGTTAGAAATGTTTGAGCTTCTACTCGTTATCCTATGGAAGACTTTGTTGCATACACCAAGATGAGTCCAAGCCACAGATGCTTTATTACCTCTCTAGATGCTCATTATGTTCCTAAAAATATTAATGATGCAAAAAATGATTGGAAATGGGTCAATTCAATGAGAGAAGAAATGAAAGCCCTGGTAAAGAGTATACTTGGTATATTGTTGATGTCCCTAAGGGTGCTCACCTTGTTCGGTCTAAATGGGTATATACAATTAAATATGATGTTGATGGGTTGACCGATTCAAGGCTTGTCTTGTGTCTAAATGATACAGTCAGAAATATGGGATTGACTACCTTGAGACATTTGCTCATGTTGCTAAGATGAATACATTTAGGGCTGTTATTTTGCCTAGAAGCTCATTTTTCATAGAAAATGCACCAACAAGATGTGAAAAATGCTTTCTTGAAAGTTGGTCTCAAAGAAGAATTATATATGAAAATGCCACCTGGGTTTGAATTAAAACAGTCTTCAAGAGCATGGTTCGAACGTCTACACGTGATCATGATTAGTAATCTATATACCCAAGAGAATGGAGACCGCGCTTTGTTTGTTAGAAAGAGCGATGACAAAATGTTTATTCTTTTAGTGTATATGGATGACATGATTATTACAGGTGATGACAAGGTGGAACTTCTTAAAATAAAGAAACACTAGCAACTGAATTTAAATTGAAAGACTTGGGAAAGCTAAAGTACTTTCTAGGTATTGAGATGGTTCGATCTCCAGGGGGTATATGTCTAAGTCAAAGAAAATACGCTCTGGATTTGCTAAAGGAATGTGACATCTTGAGATGTAAACCTACTACTATCCCTATTGAGGTAAATCATGAACTTGTTAAAGAAGATGGTGAACTCCTTGATGCTGCAGGAAAAGGAAGATATCAAAGATTGATAGGAAAGTTGATTTATCTTACCCTCACAAGACCATATATTACCTATGCGGTAAACGTGGTAAGTCAATTCATGCATGCTCCAACCATTTCTCATGCTAATGTAGTGAACAGAATTCTAAGCTACATAAAAGATCGTCAGGAAAAGGGCTTATGTTCAAGAAAATTGCCGAAGTTACAATTGTAGGATACACTGATGCTGACTAGGCTAGTTTCGTGGATGACAAACGATCCACTTCAGACTATACGATATATTTGTGTGGAAATTTGGTTATTTGGAGAAGTAAAAAGCAGAATGTGATTTCAATATTGAGTGTTGAAGCTGAATATTGTGCTCTTGCAAATGGTGTCACTGAAATTATATGGCTAAAAGTTTTATTAAATGACTTGAGCATCAAAGTGAGTATGCCGATGAAGATATTTTGTGACAACAAAGCTGCAATAAACTTGGCCAATAATCCTGTAATGCATGATAGAACAAAACATGTGGAGATAAATAGACATTTCATCCGTGAGAATATTGATGATGGACTATTGTGCCTTCCTTACTTGAAGTCTACCGATCCGGTTGCTGATCTTCACAAAGGGCTACCTACTGTGTAATTTGAGATGAATGTAGGCAACTTGAGCATGGCAAACATGCATGCCCAACATGAGGGAGAGTGTTGAGTAGTTCTTTAATGGGTAAATAGATCTAGAGATGAGGGACCATTTACTGGTCGTTTATATATTGTACTCATCCTCCTTAAATAAAAACAGAGAATAGTGAAGAGAGATCATTAATCTCTGGTGAGGAAGATTAGGGTGTGTGTGTGCCCCTGTGGTTTTTCCCTCTCCGTAGCATTTTTCACGTAAATCTGTGTGGCATTCTTTTGTTGATTGCTCTTTCGATTTCAAGAGATTTTTGTTTAAGAAAGAATTCATGCTTTTTAGAAATATATGCATATGCTTTCTCGGTCTTCAATAATCCTGTTTCAACATTAGGATTCCGCCCTTCTTTCAACCGTTATTATAAAAAAACCAAACTTTTGCAAAAGACCCACATGCATCCGATCTATATTCCCAACTTTATTCCTTTTTTTAAGAATCATTTTCAAATGTTTTAGTTCACTAGTCAAGGTTTTCGTACCATTTTCCTATAGTACATGTTACTCAAAAGGATATAGAGACTAGATAGAAGTAGTATTTCCATAAGATTTTCATTAGGGAAGGGAATAAAGAGATTACTTTGAGGGATCTTGTTGGTAGTGGATGCTACTTGAATCGTGCAAGTTATAGACAGATACAAAGGAAGAAAGTAGAGGAGGCTTTAAGTGTCTGTTTGGTTGGTGGGGTGGGTGGAGTAACCCACCCTTGAGAGGGATGGTAAGATGGATAATCTGATTTGAATAGTAGGAGCATGTTTGGTAATTAGGTTGGGTTGGAATAACCTCATGTAAATAGTTGTTTGGATGATTAAGAGGGTTGGAAAGGGTTGGAATGAGGAATTTGCCCCCCCCCCCCCAAGTAAAATTTTCTGACTTCATCCCTATTCTTCAGCATAGATCAGTTAAGGCCTATACTACTGTAAGATAACAATGAACATCAAAAGACCCTTCTGTTTTGAAAGTATACATTGGATATAGTGAATAATACCAACATTGATATGAGAATTAACCAAAAGCCAAATTTTGGTGGAAGCTTGCAGGTCGACCAACACTTATGATGCATATGCGACAGCAAGGCAACTTTTCTTGTCTTGCTTTGATCAACCAAAGGTTCATAATTTAACCATTACAATAATATCCTTTAATCTCCTAACCTTGTTTAAATGAGCCAAGTGAAATTATTAATTATTTTTTGGGGGGTTTGGCTAGACCCAACTGCCATGTGGATCTAATCTCTCTTCTTTGGATTTCGAGGTTTCGCTTCCTTTTTCTGAGAAACTTTGAGTATAGTTAAATCCTGACATAATGGGACTTCTACAACTTGTAGTGGGATAACTTAAAGTTTTTTCAGACTGTTTATTGCTAGAATACTCCCCATCTTCTTCTTCATTGCCTGCATATTTATTCTTCAGAGCCTCAACAGGAATTAGTATAGGGATAGATAGAATCTCTGAATTCATGTTTATATTTGACACACGATCATGTCATTGCTCAATCACCTTATTTGGATGTGAAATTATCTAAGCTGGTCTTTATTTACCTTCATCACCACAGATTACAGTTCCCATATATATCTTCTCAACACTTTGCTTTATTTTGTTTTAGCTCCTTCCCTATCTCTTGCAATACTGATTCAAATTCGTTGAGTATGGTTTTTTTTATAAGATTTGGTCATCTTTGCTCTATCCTTTTTTCACATCTGTCTATATAAAGATAAAATGCCAAGTTTCTCCTTGCAATTTTGTTCCCTTATTTTGAAATAATATCTGAATTGCTTTGTTGATGCTCAATTCCGCCTATAGTTGCAACATTCTCCCCAATCTGTAAATTTCCTGATATCATTGATATACCGGTCCAATTATTTTTTGTCGATATGTTTTGAATCGTAATCTTATGTTCTGTTGAACCCAATTGAAGAACCCTCCCCTCCCACCCCAAAACCATACTCTACCATTTGTTTACACCGGGAGTAGTATATAAACTCCCGAAGGTTAGGTAAGTTTTCTTCCCCAAAAATAGTGAAATCGATTACGTCCGCCCAAGGATGTTGCCCAATTACGGGTGAACCTTGTAAATTCATGTGTTTGCTTAATTGATCGTGTTTATGCATGTTTGCTTCCGCTATTCGCAATATCTATATCTAAAAAATGATCATCTTTGGATACTTCCTCCTTATTATCTGTTCAATTTATTTACATATTCTTAAGTTAGAGTTTGATGCTTAACTATCTTTCTCCACACTGTTTGCGCTACCTTTATATTCATTCCATTCTATTGTTGTTACCATGTCTAATTATGTTCAATAACCAGATTCACTTATTGCTTTGCCTTCAAATGATACTGTAATGCCCAATTAGATAACAATGATTATAATCAGGTAGCAGATTTTCATAGACAAATTATTGTTTCAATTCAGAAGAATCATGTTCTAGTGCAAGTAGCGGAAGTAAACATGCACAAATGTGATCTGATCTAACAAGCAAACATGCGAATTTACAAGGTTCGCCTGCAGCTGGGCTACGTTCTTGAGAGGTAGTGATCTGTTTCATTATTTTTGGAGAAGAATACAAAGGATACATAGAACCTTTGCCTTAAGGAGTTTATGTACTATTCCCAGTACAAACAAATCCCGAATGCATAGACGGATTCAAATACTTAATAAGAAAATTCATTTCGGGATGAGGGTGCTGCTCCACGCGACCCCTACGGGGGAGCACATATGATCCCCCCGAGCCCCGCCCACTCCCTAGGTTCGATGATCGAGCAGCAACACCCCATGCTGATAGGGTATGGTGGCACGTGAGGGCTTCAAACCATTCTTTAAGTAATTTCAACGGAACATATGATTAGGATTCAAGTATATCAACCCACCTAATGTTGATATGACCTATCAAGGGCATAGACATTATCCACTTCAACATTTACTTCGATATATCTTGATCTAGTTATGTTAATCACATCCTTATCAACCGACACAAAATAGGTTTCACCAAAGATCTAAGCATCTAAGAATATGTTTAATTTTTGATTAACTACAATTTTGACAATTTTGATTGATTTATTTGATATTTATATTTGTTTCCCATGTTTTATTAACTCATTTTCAAGTTTAGGATCACAAAATATATTTTCTACAAAAATTGTTTTCTTTATTTGAGTCTTCTTTTTTTATTTGTCATCCTTTATTCTTTTTTAGTTATTTTATGTGATCATTTAACTTTATTATATTTTTGAAACTTTTTAAAATAATGTTCAGTTAAATTCCGTATTAGCACAAATAATGTGATGCCTATGCAACTTATCTATGAAGTAGGTGATGGGGGTTGGTCACGGGTGGGGGAGAAAAGCAAGGTTGGAGAACCTGGATTTTATATGGATTAAGAGGAGAGGAAATCCAGGTTTTCTTGTACCCAGGTTAAGTAATCCTAAGATTGAAACGTGGGTAACACCCATTTTTTGTGCTACTCCAGTTGTCAAACTAAAATATAGATACCAACATCCACCAGCTATCCTGCTTGGCTCCTACATCACTCCATCATGCACATACTGAAAGTGCCAACCCTCATTTTATATTGCTTACAGTTTTCATAGGGAATCCGATATCATTTTTTTTACTTGAAACTGGACAGCGTTCGAAACCAAAAAGAAAAACAAACACTTATACCTTAAATAAACAATCGACCGATTTCCTTTTTTTAAGAAGTGTGAGGATGAATGTTCAGTGTACAATAAGCCAAACAAAACCAACGTCCAGCCTTTTCCTTGTTTCCAACAGAATAGCAGTCGATCCGTTCAGGCATACCAGCTAGCAGTTTATCTACTTTTCTTTCTTTTCTACATTGTACAGAAACACCATTTTTGGTATTTGTCACGTATGCACACACCACATGATATCAGCGCCAAAATGAACCAACTTGTGTTGGCATTTGCAAGAACCTGTTGACAGCAAGCTCAATCACCTTCGGTCGGAAAAAGAAAAGTTTGCTTTCTTTGCCATTGATATTCGTCGGTGTTAATGGCAAGCTTTTCTTTCAAGTCATTATCGATATCAGCATCATCTTCCTCCCCTCGCTGCAGGCACTGAAGTCGTCAATCGTGATGGATTTGTATTTTTAACTTATTGATCTCGGTGTATCAAAGGACTGGCTTCTCTTGAACTCGCGTCGTAAGAAGACAGCGTAGAGGATCTCATTCCAAGTATCTGGAACCCCAGGTAAGCACCAGTGGCTGCAGTCTTGCCGATGCAGAGCTGCCGAATTCCCAGGTCCAAGATAGTATACAGATGAGTGACCATCTTTCCTACTATCTGTCATGTCACTGACATTCAGGATGTCAATTTCTATCTCTTTGCGCCTTGAGATAACGTCTTTGAAGGTGTCAAGCATAAGAGTCCAGGGTTTCGGTCGTTCTTTTTGTGGATCCAGATCAGGGACCGTTTCGGTATGACAACTCCCTCCATTCTTCCAATCTCCCCCACTGAACATATCAAATGCCAATCATTAAGAATTCAGTACAATGCAGCTAACAAAATCGTATAAGCAAATGAGACGTTTTAAAACACAAGCCGCATTACTTAACAATGATGAACTGACAAAATCATGAACTGCATCGATTATCCAATACTCGATATCAATAGCATGTATAAACTTGATTGCTAAAATCATCTGCATGCATTTGAAGACAAAATCATGAACTGTATCGATTATCCAACCTGATATCAATAGCATGCATAAACTCAAATATTAAAATGATATGCATGCACGAAGACATGTTTTAAATTCTAGCTTTAGAAAGCCTCGAGGTAAATGGAAATCAGAGTTACAGACTTCAGACCGCTCCCTATTTTAACAAGGCGAGATGTTTCGTCAGATGTGTACGAGATGATATTATGGACGGATTTTCACACCCTTTTCGAAATATCAGTTGTGCCCCCCACTTCTTGCCGCTCTATCACTTGTGCACCTCAGGTTAGTTTCCGTCCATCTGCATCCCAAACGGATGTTATCTTTTGGGACACAAGGGTCATAACATTGAATAGATATGTCACGAAAGCCCATCCTCCTCCCTCACTCCTTCTCTACTGCCCCTATCCTCTGACCCAGCCACCTTCGCCGGAGATTACGCCCCAGCTCGTGAGACCCACCGTCATCAATGATACCTAACATCTCGATTCATCTTCGACAACCCAATGAGAGCACCTAACTCCACCCCTACCGTGTTAACCAGCAACCACCCAACCTCCTCCATCTCCAGTTGTGCGAAGACATCCCCGTTGATCTCTCCACCATCAATCGCCCAGCATACATCTCCAACACCTCTGTGATCGCCACCCCCAATCACTTCGTGAATCAGGCCGCCAACGGAACCACACCCTCTACAGTTGTCATCGACGACCCAAATCCCCATCCAAATTGATAGCTGCAACTCGAATCTTCATGCCCCTCCCTTCTTCAGAAAATGGATCGAATCCCGTTGATCACAAATCATCCACCATTACAAGGAGCAATAGGAAGATCCTCCTCGAGGATGGTGAGGATGCGACCCTAAAGCTCGGAGCCGTCAATATTGTCCACAATGGCGGCAACATCCTCCTTCTCGAGGAAGGTGACGAAGCCGAAGGAGCGGTGCTTGTTGGTAGCCAGATCCAGAGTGTTCACATCCTTGATCTCCCTGAAGGGTATGAAGGCTGAGTGGAGTATCGTCTCATTCACCTCCTCCGTCATACCCTCCACATACACCATATGCTTCTGCACTGCCTGAAGTTGATGGCTCATCCTTCCACTCGCCTCAAAAATCATTCCTCTCCCCTTTGATGCAGAGGAATGGGTCCGTTCTACAGTCATCGACCTCCACTAGCAAAGCTTCGAACGCTATCCTCTGTCCCTCCTCTTCTTCATTGGAAGAGCATCTAACTGTGTGGTTCCCACTAAAAGAAAGCCCAATGGTCTCTTCTGCCACGAGCATCGCTGGAGATGGGGACCTACACCGGACCATCTCCAGCCGATGTGAATGCCATGGGACTACTACAACATACTCGTTGGATACCACTTGAAGCCACAACCAAACGGAACCCTTGGGTTTCTCTAACATCCGACGAAGCACATACCCTTTAGGTACCACCTTCACATATCCATCTCCAGAGCTTCGAAGGTGGCAGGAGTCCTAGCGACAAGCTTCTTCTTCCTCTAATGATGGGCACCCGTAAATCAATGGGGCTGCTCGAGGGGGTTAGTGAAGGCGGAAGCTAGAGGGCATGGAGAAGAGGAGGAGCGACCGAAGGAGGAAAATGAGTGGGGGAGTATTTGGATAGTTATGTCCCTCTTAACCATACCATGGTTTGAAAAAACTATGGTTAAGTTCAACTCATTGACGGATAAAATAACGGAATGGCACAAGTGATAGAGCGATAAAAAGTCGGGGAACAATTGATATTCCAAAAAGGGAGGGGCATAACTGATATCACAATATCTCAAAGGGGCACAACTCCTACATATAAACATGTTCAAGGAAAGTAGAACTTAGATTTGTTGAGTGCATTTTTTGGATCTGCCTATGGGGTGAAGGAATATAGATTATAGTGCTCTCATCACAAATCACATGAGCTAATCATTGAGAAAAAAAGTTGTGCTTTATGAGTTCTATTTTATCTTTATATAGTTCTAATTTTTGTTCTTCGCATATTGAAGCAAATGTGAGTACCGACAAGCAAGATGGAGCTTGAGATTGATGATTAATCTAGTCAAACCACATCATGATATCCTATTTGATGTCAAAGAAGAAAAAAGTACAAAAAATGACGGTTGCATTGATTAGGATTGGATTGCATACATGTCAAGACGAAGAGTGTTCTAACACACCTTCTAGATATGCAAATTCCACATTTTGTGCATGCAAAATCTGAAGAGAAAAGGTGTGATGCATGAGAGCTGAACATTTTTATTGAAGTTGTTTCATCATGCTACTCCGGAAAGTGGTTTGCAGTTGGGAATGAAGATATTTCTTCTTTGTGAAAACCATACGTGGGCCATTGTTCTACCACTATGTAGGCAGATTATCAGCCGTAAGTGGGTGTACAAGAAGTGAGGTATTTCTAGAGTTGTTGCCAAATTCAAAGAGAGGGTAGCCATTAAAGGTTTTAACGAAGTATATCGTACTGACTACAATGATATCTTATCACTTGTGATAAGGCATACCACCATATAAGTCTTGTTAGTTATTGATGTATAAACAACTTAGAGTTGGAATAGCCAAATGTGAAGGCAGTCTTCCTACATGGATAATATGAAGAGAAGATATACAAGCTTCAACATGAGGCTTTGCAGTACAATAGGAGGATCACATTTTTCTACTGAAGAATACACATGGATTGAAGTAATCCCCCAGACAGAAGTAGAGTTCTTCATGTGAATCTTCACATGCTTTGGTTCTTCATCTCTTGTGCAATCCCTTTGTCTTCTTATACTAATGCCATGTCACCTACTTTGTCAGCATGCCATGTCGTTTGCCATGTCAGCATGCCATGCCATCTTTCCACATCATCAATGGGCATACACTCCAACATAAGATGTCGCAGCCTGCTCTGTCAAGTGTCACCGAACACTTGTGTTGTACCAAGGGGAACCCACTGCCACCAGACCCTCATGTAGTAAACCACGTCCTTAGTTGTCTGTACACTAAGGCGAAGTCATCTAGAACTCCACCGTGGTCATCAAATCATACATCGATCTCGCACGCCATACATGTATCTCGAGACTTGGAGGTGTTACAGTAGCTCTTTTAACATTATTTGTGTGATCTCATAGTCTTCTTCTGGAGAGATCGTGTCGATCAGACCTATGGAGGGTGAGAGAGTTAACACATGCATGGAAGCCTAGCCTTACCGGGTCGGGATTAATCATGCCCAAAATTATGTGGTGCGGGGTCCCTGGTTTTCAATCGTCTCTTTATTTTTTTACCAACACAATTATGGAATCCAGTAAAGGGTTGAATGATAATCATTTCTCCCTCTCGTTTATGCAGCCCTAAGAGGAGGGCAATCTCGCCTCCACAATGAAGAAATATCCACCACAGAATCTTCTCATCCATGCTTTTTTGTTCTCATACAAGCAACAAACTAGGTGGTTCTCGTTCTCATTTCTTTGAGGCGATTTCAAAGATGAACGTGATGTGAATGACCAATCAAGGGAGTTGACGAACCTTTAATAATCTCTCTTTAATTATGTTGAATTATCACCGAATAGTAGTATAGAATATTCAAAAATAACAAAGGATGTGAATAAAGTGTGTGGTGTTATTTTTTACTTGGTCAAGTCCAAGGTCAAACACAAGGAAGTGGTGATGGGTCAGTACGGAGAGCATTACTTCATTCTGTGAGAGCTTGATGGCGGCCAAGAGTCGGCCAAGGAGGGAGTTTCTTCACCCTATCGCCATGATTCGGGCACTTTGGCTGGCTTGGAATGCTTTTGTATTCTCTGGGCAAAAGGTTTTATAAGAAAAATGTGTGTGTCTAGGTGGCGGGGTTACTGGATTCGTGGCTCTGATTGGAGCTTCGGTTTGTATTTGTATTTTTCTCACTGCTTTATTAATGCATATCTAAGGTGAACACCTATGAGTGTTTCACCCTTGCTTGGCTTCAAAAAAAAGTGGTGATGATTTTAGATGTAACTTCGGATATTTAAGTGTGTTCAAATAATTGTGTTAATCACCAATAACGTGTGACAAAATGGTTAATGTTTTGGAATTTTTATTTATATACTTTTTCTATTTTTCTATTTTATATTGTGTACCTACTTAAATGGTACGGTGGTAGTGCAGTGTGCCTACCACCCAAAAGACCGAAGCTCTTTTAGGGGTTACATTAGGTAGTCGATAGCCATCTTAGAAAATAGTTGAATCACTAACTTTAACGATTAAGCCTCTGACTTAAACTAATTCAATAAAATGTAAATTGATTGACTAACTTTAAAGATTAACCCTATGTTTGTAATTGTATATAATTAACTCTATTATTGTGTTTTATTTTCTGTGTTTCTTAATTATTGAAAATCCCCTAAAAAATAGTTTAGTGTTGTAAATATTTGTTTTAAAATTAAATACAAATTAAAAATACAAAAAGATAATCTCAAAAGAAAATAAAACAAGTGTTTTTAATTCATTAAAAATATTTACAGAAAATAAGTATGTATATATGACCTATTTTGACTTTTGTTTAACATGAAACTTGTAGACGTCATCGAGATCTAGAACTTTCATGTTGAACACTTTTTTCTAATTCAATATCTAAATAATTAAATAAAATGTAAACAATAAAATGTAAATTAATTCATTAACTTTAACGATGAACCCTTTATTTATAAATAACCCTAATTATTGTATATAATTAACTCTATTATTATTCTTTATTTTCTGTATCTTTTACTTATTAAAATTCCCGTAAAAATTAGTTTAATGTTGTAAATATTTGTTTTAAAATCAAATACAAATTAAAATTACAAAATAATCTCAGGAGAAAATCAATCAAACAAGTTTTTTTCATTGAAAATACCTACAAAAATTAGTATGTACATATGACCTATTTTGACTTTTTATTCAACATGAAACTTGTAGACCTCATAAAGGTCTAGAACTTTCATGTTGAACACTTTTGCTAATTCAACATCTATCAATTTTATTTTGATTTACTCTTTATTATCTATTTATCTATTTTTTATTGGGCCACGTGGCTCCTCTGATGGAGCCACATGGCCCGACCCTTTATTAATAGTGGCCAACATTCTGGGCCATTGATCTGCACCTGATGATCAAATCAAGGCCCTCTATCTGCACCTTCAATTTCTATCTTCTGATGCAATCCCCAAATCGCATTGTCCTTCATCCACGCCATTCTCTCAACTTGTGGATCGCACCAACGGATCTCGTTTATTCTTCTTCCTCCCTAATGCCTTTACCACTCGACACACCTTGCAGCCACTACCTCTTCTTCCATTATCACCATCACCCCAGACCTATGTGTCATGTCAAACCACCCCTTTTTATGTAGCCCTCACTTCACTCTCTCGCACCCTAGCCCTAGCTCCATGTCCTCCTCGTCGTTCTACCCTCGATGTTTGTTACAAGATCTCACGATAACGGCCATCTTCTTCCACAAAACCACCTCCATTTGCCATTTTCGTCGATATCCGCCCTTGCGTGAGTCATCTCCCAATCCTACCCTAATTCTGAGTGACAGTTAGCAGCTGGAAGTGAGCGATAAGATGGAGCTTCTGTGCTGGCGTGATCCTTGATCGTCCGACCAAGTTGTAGCTCCACCTTTGAGCTGCTCGAGCTCAACCCTTTGCCTAGGCTTCGAGCCATGATCTAGGAGCTCCAAGCTCCGCTCCCAGGCCTATCTCCGCCCCTCCGAGTCCTTCCTCGTGTCCATCTTTTTCTCCAGGTAATCCACCTCTTTATCTCTTCGTCGTTTCTCAGTTTTTTTATCACTCACACGCACACCTTCACGATCAACTGATCATCTCCTCATTTCGCTCCATTCCTATGATCTTCGCGCACACCATTTCCTTCCTTTTATGCTTCTCCACGGCTCCCTCCATCTCGATCTTTCACACCACTTACACAGAGGTGGTGAACCCATTAAGCTCAAACCAGCCGCCTCCGTCAAGCCTCCATCTCACCTTCATTTGATCTCCATAGCTTCGCTTTGTGTGAGCATAGGCTTCTAACCTCTGCAGGAGCTTGATTGATCGGAAATTCTAAGGGGCTCTGACCTTGATATTCCTCTCTGATAAGCCCTCACCGTTAGGACACTCCAACCCCCCTCAGCTCCAGACCTTACCCCCCAAGCATCAGACGAAGCATCACAGTGCACCACGTTGCCCAAGCCTCCATCACTCGCCCGAGCATGTCCCCCATGTGAGTCGCTGCACGTGACGAGGTATTTAGTAGATCTTGGGACATGCTTCAAAATAACTACATTTCATGCCTTCCGCCTCATGCGCATGTCTCGTATGCGCCTGGATATTTTGCAGATAAGCCTCGTTGGCTCTTTAGAATTCCAAATATGCCCCAGTGTGTGGTTTATTTATACTTTTAGCCCCAATAACATGTTTATTTGTATTTTGACCCCCCCTATTTTGCACCTTTTGTTATATTTTATTATTTTTGCTTTTAAACTTGATATACTAAATTGAAAATTAATTGTTTTTTAGATTAAATGATGAATTGGACCCCTCTATTCCTTTGAATTACTTGGATTAATCAGGAACTTTGGTTGATGTTATTTGTTGATATGTCTTAGGGGGTTTAAATTGATATTTATAAACTGGTCATTGCATTGAATTGGATATATACATTAATTTAATTGAGAGTTAATTTGTATATTCTTTGGATCATTTTGAGCATAGTTTTTTTCTAAAAAAATTGTATTAATCATTGAGTTGAAGAACTAAATTGTGATTCTTTTATTGTGAGTATACCTTCATTTTAGTCAATTTTTGTTGCATCAAATATTTGCATCTAAAAATCAAATAAAAATCATGCATGCATTGTACAAACTTAATTTAAATAGAACCGTAAAGTAATTTAATCATTTGGTTCAGGATTTAATTAGATAATCTGTTTAGTAGTGTCCTTGTGTTCGGCCTTGGTATATTTACCAAGTTAAATTCTCCACCTATTCAAAAGGGTGCTTTTTAACAGAATCATTTTCGCCCCATATGCAATGATTATTTGACATATTTAAAGAAGTGAAAACTCGATTCATCAATACCATATCTTTTAATTTTTAACAATATGATCTTAAGTTAATAGAAACTAGTTAACGTTATATGTTCACTTTCAAGGACGAAAATCGCCCCTACTCATAGTTTCTCTTTTCTTTCTTATGCTTCTTCTACCTTATCTTTTTTCTTCTACTCACATCCATGGTTTATAAAAAAAAGTGCATGAGGCATACACCTCGAGGTGAGGTGGCCCAAAACTGCCCCAGAATGGCCACCTCAGTTGGGTTCTATGAGGCAACCACTTCAGTTGCTCAAGGCAGTGGCGAGGCATTCCTCGAAGACTTTTTTTATTCTCTAAGTATTTTATGTAAATCATTTGTTATATTGTCAACTTCAGATGTTTATAAAGTTCTAGTTGCTTAGGATATAATTATACACGATGAGTACTTAAATTTGGTCGCTTTCGTGTTCATATTTACCATTTAACATGTTCTGCTTTACCAATAAATTCTTATCATTATACCCTTAAACATATGAATCCACAAATATCATAGAAAATATTACCCGTAAACTAATTTTCGAGGAGTGGTCACATAATGAGCTATGTAATATACCGAGAAGAACAAACAAATAGAAATCAAGGGGAGTTTATATACTACCATACAAATAGAGAGACCCATGTCCTATTGGGGTATGGTAAGGCAGGGAGGGGTGCATGCAACGGTCTTCAACTTGGGTTAGATGGTTAGAATTCAAGGATACATCAACAATCATTCTATGATTGGATGGGAATTTAGTAAAAAAGCATATGCATTTGTATACCTTTTCTTTCAGTGTTCCTATCTTTATAACTTCATCGTATGCAATAGTGATATATATAATATGTTAGTCAGAATATATATAAATGCATTAGTATATATTTTATTGTAGTTTTTATAAGTATTTGTCCTTATAAACTGAGGCTTACGCCTCGATTCCAAGGAAACCACCTTGTTCTTCTTTTCATTTTTTCAAACCTTGCTCACATCTCACCCGTCCTGATGGTGTAGTACTTGCACAATGGAGATGATCGAGCCCCTTCTCATATGCATACCCTGCACAAGGTGGATCCCAATAGTTGCGATAATGACGCTGCACAAGGGTCTTAGCTCAAGCAAGACAACATGAGATCAATGCTTCAGTGGTTGATGATGAGATCTTACAAGCAATCGAGGTCCGATCAAAGGGGGTTGGAGGTGATGTTGTAGGTGATGTGCACAATGACCATGAAGAACCTCCTCTTGGCCCACACGATCGAGTTCCGTTAGAAGATATATGTGTAGTGATGCTCGAAGTCAGAGTTGAGGCTTGATGAGTAGATTCGACCTTTCCTCCATCTTTGACATGTCGTTCGTGAGAATCCAAGGCACAGTGGGTGGTTGGACCTTAAAGAGAAAGTCGACTCGAGCCTATCGGGCTCGGTCCTTCGCATGAAAGCACAACAGAAATGGGAGACGGTTGAGCTCCTTAGCAGATAGCGGTAGAGGAGGAGCTAATACAAAGGAAGGGTGCAAGGATTGGATTAAAAGAGAATAAGGAGGTGGTTGTTTTGTAGAGGTCGGATTGGGTTTGATTTCAAAGCAAGATCGAAGAAGAAAAGGACAACAAGGAAAAGAAAATGGTAGTAGAGAGTTTTTCTGAGAAAAAACAAAAAGGGAGAAAATTTGAGTTGTGGAAATTACCCGAGGGTTAGTTTCTCACCATAGATGGGGTAGCTTCAACGAAGTTCCCACCAACACCGCACAAGAACTGATGTCCGTCTAGCTTCTTTTATGTAGACGAAGTTCCATCCACGTCGAGCAAGCTTTATCAAAGATGACCTTCCTCTGGAAGTTGCATCTCCATCGAACCCCTGCAGCAACGTTCCTTGTGCTACGCAACTCTGCTCCCATCTCCGCATCATCTTCCATCTCATAGAAGCTCAAGCTTCAACTTGAAGCTCAGTCTTTCCACAAGCGAAGAAGAAGAGGATCGTGGGTGGGGTCGACAGAGGTAGCTAGTGAGCGATAGTGACTCTTCGTGGACCCCTACCTTTGCACGAACCACGTCCTCTACTAGATCTCAGTATTACTCCGTGCATCTTGATCCCTTCCTCTTTATTGTAGCTTCCTCTGACAATGAGGAGTTGTGCTACTCTCGATAAAGAAGGTGCTTTCATCCCTGCAAACAGAGAAAAAGGGAGGAAGATGGGATTGACTAGAGAATGAGACATGTACAAAAAAGGAGAGGCATTTTCATCATTGAAAGTGAAAAGATAACAATGTCAATTGGTATCCATTAACTTAAGATTAGATTGTTAAAAATCAATAGATATGGTACAACATTGTTACTTTTAAAAGTTTAGGTATGGGATTGAAATTTGGTGAATAGTTTGGGGGCTTTTATGCAACTCTATTTTTCCTTAAACTTTATTCCATTAGGAAACTAGAAAATATTTTGTAGTTTTTCATTTAAAATGAATTAAATATGATGCGTAAAATATTTTTGGTTGTTTCCATTTAAAAAATGCAATAATTTTAGAACAAAAGATATGGGATGATGAAAGAAAGCTAGTGTAATTTTATAGAATTAATATGAATAAAATAAAATTGAACAATGTAAAAACCTTGATTTGATGTACTTCGATTTTAAGTATAGCAAACCATGTTAATAAATTCCTCAACAATCACATGTGATAGAGTATTAGAGAATAATCGATTATTTTTATTTTTGATAAATATTCCAAAATGAGTCATAGATAAATCATACAAGGAATATAGAGAAAAATTAATTCAAAGCAATTTTATTAATGAATTTCCTAAATATCTATGCCAAAAGTTTCCTTGTGCTATAAGCTTCACAAAAAGCTTCACAACGAATATTTTTCTACAATTTTAAAATATATGATTGAATTTAAAATAAATAAACAATGTCACAATCAATATTTTCTCCAAAACCCATAACTAATTCAATATATCTCCAAAATTAGTGCACAATATGCCAAAAGAAAGAGCACTAATAGGTCTACAAAATAATAAAATTTCTAATTTTCAGACATAGGGTTTTGCTAGATATAAATCCATGGACATAGAATTTGCAAATATAAATCCATGATTCTAGGAGTATATTTGCTTTAAGTATGTTCAGAAAGTGTTTCAAGAGGACTTGTCTTTAATTATCTCTTGTCGGTTGGACTTTGATGTAAGATGCACATGGATAGAACTAGGGATGCAAACGGTCGGATACGGATACTGATATAGGTATTATCGTATCCTTATCCGTTTTTTAATACGAATACGGATGCAGATACGGATATTGACGGATATTAAAACTATCTTACCATATCCTTAAAAAACGGATACGGATGTAAAACGGATACTAATTGCACACGAGTAATGTTAGAAATACTCTATAGAATCGACTTAAATATATAAGAACTGGATGGAAAATACATGATATTAATTTACTAAATGTGTTTGTATCATAAAAATTATATAAATATGGTAAAAGGAGGTAGAGAATTATGTTATATAGGGTTAAAAATAAATTTATGATTATATTTATATACGAAAACGGATATACGGATACGGATACGGATGTTTGCAGATATCAAAATGATATCCATATCCGTATCCATTTTAAAACGGATACGGATACGAATTTCAAAATATGTATAAAACGGATACGGTGACGGATCGGATACGAATATATCCATATCCGTTTGCATCCCTAGATAGAACTCGTTCGTAATATCAGGGACATGCAACGTCGCTCCCACAAATGACCCACCTCACGTGCGGGGAGCAAATGACATGGACTTCTTGATTTTACAGAGGAGAATGCGCTTCTTTGATCTGATCGTGTGGGTACCGCAACTTTTAGTGTCCTCTATGTTGATTGATCCTACAACATGGACACCTTGAAGTTTCGGTGGCTCATATTAGATCCAAGGATGGATCTAACGAATGCCGACGATTGAGTATCCAACGGCTCTGATGGTTATTGCTCTCGCGATATCGAGATATCCAATAGCTACGGAGGAAGGAGGGATCAATGACTAATATATTGCTTGGTTCTTGATCAGACAATCGTTGGAGGTGTCTTCGTCCTCCTCCTTCATCTTTGATGCTTCTAAAGATCACAAATGATACGACGGATTTGTTGCAACTTTGATGGTTGGGGGTAGTGATTACAAGGCAAAGGTAACTCCGATGGAAGCTTAGAGGATGAAGCATGACATGAACCTGCAAGTTGAATGTTGGCTTCAGGCTCGAACCTCAGCCTTAACATGACAAACCAAAGGAAAAAGGGGATGGACTTTATTGAGGTGGTGGAAAAGGAGCTATGTCATCTATGGGTTGTGAAGGGAAAGAATTGTGAATCGGAGGAGATGAGAAAGGGCACGGGATGTTGGGCCGATTATGGGTGTCGTTTGACGAAGAAGAAGCTGTCCGGAGGGAGAGATGGTAGCAGATAGATCAATGGAAAAGATGGGGAAAAGAAGAAGAAAAAGGAGGAGGGAGAAGGGTAGAGTTTAAAAGAATACATGATCAAAGTAGGTTTTGTCTCAGGTGGAGTCATCGACGCATGTTCAAAAACCAAAAGAAGAGGAATGAATAATACGACTGGTGTTTGGGGGTTTCTCCAGGGGAACTGGATTATAAAGGTGCTCCATATGTTGCTTCCAATGTGTAGCTAGAGCACGAAGCTCGGCACCTCCGAGGGGGATTGCGAGAGAAGGTGTTACCCTTTGGGATCACACCGGCTAAGAGATGGGACACCGGTGACCTTGGGCTCTAGAGCTTTATCTCTCTCTCTCTCGATGATTTTTGCATAAAGTTAGATGATGATGACGAGGTTGAGGAAGGTGGGCTAATGTGGCAAAGGAGAGAGGAAGTTGTGTTGATTATCTGAGGTAACTATTTGGTGAATTTGGGTAGTGATTCGAAGATCCGATGTCGAAGGTCATTTATTCGGTCTTGGTGGGTGTCAGCGTGTAGGGGATGGATTCAATTGGTGGAATTGACTGGGATGATGAGCAAGCTTGTAAAAGTCGACCGACTAGGCCGACTAGTTGACCTGACTAGTCGAGTAGGGGGGGTAGCCAACTCAATTAGGCCTCGTCGGCCATTAGTCGGTCAACCAGAATAATAGGGCTAACTAGACGACCTAGTCAGCCAACTAATCGACCGACTTTTACATCAAGCTTTTTATTATTTTAGTTTTTTGCTTTTTTTAATAAAACCTTGTACTAATATGCTTAATGTTATATCTAAAGTCAAATACTTCTTTTGTTTCATTATGACAGTATATAAAATGTACAAATCTATGTTTATATATAAGAAATATGTATAAAAATGATTTATATATTTAAAATATTTTTAAAAAAACAAAGTTGACCAATGGACGACTAAATCCAATTAGTTGCCTAACTACCGATTAATCCTTAGTCAGTGACCCCACCGACCGAGTACCGACTACCGCTTTCTACAACCTTGATGATGAGATGATGTGATTGGTCTTATGATGAAAGTGACAATGATGAGCTTGCAGTCTGATCAGTGATCATCAAAGGAGATGGGCACATGTGAGATCTGGCGGATTAGTTCGTGGTGATAGAGTGATTGATTGAAAATGGTTCATTGGGCTTTGTTTGGATAGGTAGTGGTCGATAACGAAGAAAATAAAGGAGAAGGTTTGATCGCAAAGAGGATATGTGGTGGGGTTTGATGATGGTTTAGGTAAAAATCCACAAGGGAGATGAAGTAGGTGAGGTAGATGAAGTAGGAGTCGGGAGGAGTTGACCAGGATGGTCAACTTTCATTATTGAGTTGCCGGTAGTAGATTGGATAAGATCAGGTCGATGGTAACAGTAGATCGGATTAATCCATGTGTCGTCCCCTACATCATTGCGCATGGGCTTTATCAAAATCCTTCATCGTAGTGCCTCCATTGGGCATCTTGTGGTGGTTACACTCCCACAAGGTTGTTGTTGCATGGAACCTTGTCGCCTCTACTATGGTTCTCAGTGAACCTAGCATCACCAACCCGTCATCCATTAAGACATCACCAGTTACATTGCATCAGACAGCATCTTGCCACCAATGCAACTCCATGTTCCTTGATAGACTCACATTGTGCCTAGTAAGGTTGCTACAATACCCTACACTAATGCATATTGTTGTGGTATCTAGCACCGCTTCCTAAAGCATCTCTCACAAGCAAGAACTGCTCTTGAAGGATTGATCTATGGTTTGATTACCATCTCATGCAACATGTCAATCTCAACTTCCTAGCAATATGCCCGCGACAGTCGCATCATCTTTGATAAAATGCACAAACTTCAAGGAACTTCGAAAATTAATAACTTTTTTTTTGCGAAGTAAATGTAAAACTTATATTTCACAAGTGAGTTGTGATACAAGAAAAAACTTACAAAAAAGGTATAATCAGAAGTGTAATAAAAAAGATTCAGGCATACAGATTAAGCCAGAATGAATCTCTATCAATAAAGGGGCCATGAGGTAGACAAAAACTCAGGTCCCAGCCTTTAACTTAATCTGGTTGAAGGTGCATACTATATCTGCAATTGTGCGAGCAGTCGGTTGACAAGATGAGGAGCTCCAAAGCTGTTTCGCTCCCGCCAGATGTGCCAGATCGTAGTGGCAAGGAGGACAGCAAAAGCCGATTGCGCTAGCGATGAAGGTAGGGAAGGGGCCCAGGCCACCAAATCCATCAGCAAAGACGAAGCAGCAGCAGGTATGGACAGTGCAGAGCAAGATCCCAGCCAGACTGTGGTGGAGAACGAGCACTGAAAGAACAAGTGTTGGTGTGATTCATTCTCCAAGTTACAGAATCTGCAGGTGGGAGAGAGGTTGATGCCAACAAGAGTGAGTCTGTCCAAGGTAGGCAGCCGACCAAGAATAGCCCTGTAAAGCGAGAACGCGAAGGATGGAGGGATGGATCTGTTCCACACAACAGCGCACCAAGGAACCGGTGCGCCCCTTGGTCTCATAAGATCAAAGGCTTTGGCAAAGGAGAAGCCGGCTGGAGTATGTCCAAGTGGCGCTAGGGAAGTCCCCCGAGATAGCAGAGCGTAAGGTATCACGGCTACGAAGCATCACACGCCAAACCTTTGATGCGGTACTAGTGGCCTGGGCGCTCCAAAACGAGCCATCCTTAAGGTATTTGGAGCGTAAGAAGTCGGCCCAGATGGAGTGGCTTGCCGAAAGGAACCTCCATACCCATGAAGCAGTCATGGCGGCTTGCAGGGAGCAAAGGGACTTAAGACCCATGCCACCTTCATGCCTAGAAAGACCAATTTTGTGCCAGGAGATGTCGTGACGATTACGACCCCAAAGGAATTGGGCACACAACATATCCAAACGTTTTACCGCAGTGGCTGGGATGAAAATCCCTGCAGCCCAATAAAGAAAAATCCCCCTAATTACTGAGGTAATTAACTGAGCTCTACCGGCCATAGATAAACTGATAGAGGCCCAACCTTCGAAGCGCCTTTTGATACGATCCTCGAGAGCACGCAAGTCACAACTACGAGTATTTTTTGATGCCAGCGGGAGACCCAAGTAGGTGGTAGGGAAAGAGATTGTTGAAGCAACCCCAAGCGAAGATTGGCCTCGAAATCCATGGCAGCCCACCTCGGTCTGACGATTTTACTTTTCTTGGATTCAATTTGAGGCCAGAAATTGCCTCGAAGTTAAGCATGATATCCTTGACCGTCGAGAGGGCACGGAGGGAGCCTTTGCAAAAGAAAAGCAAGTCATCTGCATATATAAGATGCGAGGGAGCTTGACCTCGCCCATGTTTCATAGGGTAAAACCTGCCTTTAGCCATAGCGATGTCCGTTAATGACGTAAGGAATTCCATGCCAATAGTAAAAAGGAGGGGGCTAAGAGGATCCCCTTGCCGCAACCTTGGGTACCTTAAACATACCCCTCGGCGAGCCGTTAATCAAAACAGAGAAAGAGGTCGTGGTAATACAGTTAGCAATCCAAGAGACCCATGTCTAACAGAAGCCCAAGGCCTTTAGCGCATCAAGGATGAAGGCATGGCCAATAGTATCAAAAGCTTTGGAGAGATCTATTTTTAAGCAAGCTTTTGTTTCGTGAGGTTCTCTTATCGAACCCATTTAGAAGCTCGTTGGCTAGAAGAGTATTGTCGCTAATGGATCTACCTTTAAGGAATCCGATTGGTTGGGGGAAATGAGGGACGGAAGGACCTCCGCGAGCCCTGGTCGCCAACAACTTGGAGAAGATCTTGTAGATGACATTGCATCCGGAAATAGGTCGGTAGTCCCCTATAGTGGAAGGGAATTAACTTTAGGAATAAGCGTGAGGAAGGTATGATTCACCTCCCTAACCATAGCGCCCCCATTAAATAGGAAATTAACTGCCGCTCTAATAGACTTCTTTAGCAACACCCAATGATGCTTGAAGAAGAACGAGTTGTAGCCATCCGGGCCGGCGCCTTAGAAGAGCCAATAGAAGATAAGGCATGTCATAATTCATCATCATCAAACGGCCTCACCAGCCAAGCCCTAGCATGATCCGAAAGGCAGCGTTTTCGGTGGGGGAAGCGCCATGCTCCTGGAAGAGGGTGTGGGGGGAGCCAGAAGGGCCGTGAAATGGGACAGCGCGGCCTCTTCCACCTGGAGATGACGCTCAACAACATGGCCCAGAGGGTCAAGGACATTAGAAATATAGTTCCTTGCGCATCTCGCCTTAGCCACAAGATGAAAGAATCGGGTATTTCGATCGCCAAGGTTTAATCAATCAACTCTACTCTTTTGCTTCCATAAGGATTCCAGGTCCTCTTCAAGGCGGTTAATGTGGCCTTTGACGTCAACCTCCAGCAGGGCAAGATATGGATCGAGGGGGTCGGTTCCCAAGCAAATGGAGAGCCGCTCTAGAAAAGCTTTCACGAAATTGGAATCGTTCAAAGCATTAGCTTCCCGTAGAGGCCCATCTCCTGAGGGAAGATTTAACATTCTTCAATTTACGGGCAATGGTGTAAAGCGCGTTACCATGCACGTCAATACTCCAGCCCGCATTGATGGCCTCTATATAACCCGGTCGCAGTCCAGTAATCAAAGAAGCGGAAGGAGTGCTCTTGCTTGGAGTAGAGCAAATGGCGAGAGAGTGACCGGAATGGGAGAGCGGGAGATAGCATAATTTCACAGAGGGCAAAGATTGGAGGAATTCCTCATTAACAAGAGCACGGTCCAGACGGGCAGCAATACGGCCCAAACCCACTGAAGCATTATTCCACGACCATTGGTTGCTTGATGCCTCCAAATCCGACAAGCCACAATCCAATAGGCAGTTATTGAAGTCATCCATAGGAGCTCGGACGGCCTGTCGACCATCAATTCTTTCGTTAGAGTGCCGGACAACATTGAAGTCACCCAGGGCGAGCCAGGGGCAAGAAATGCAGGCCTTAACCTCTGTAAGGTGTTGCCAAAGTCCTTTTCTCATGTGCTGAAGATTTTCCGCATAAACTACTGTTAGGCAAAAGACAAACCCCACCAGGACTTGAGCAGCGAAGGGTAATAGCTTGATTATGAATGGCCACAATGTCGCAAGCCCAGGAGTTGACCTTCCATAAGCAGTAAACCCGGCCTAGTTCGGTGTTGTTATGAACGAAGTCCCAACCAGCTGGAATTGATTTCTCAAATTTTTGGCAGCTACCAGGCCGTATCTTGGTCTCCACAAGACCAACCAATTCAGCATTCTTAGCCATGCAATCCTTAATAATGACTTTGAATTTCTGGGGCTTGTTGAGCCCCCTGGTGTTGCAAACTACAACCGACATTAAATAGATGAAGTGGAGGGCAGCTGCCGCCCTTTTTGTTTAGTTGGAACCTTAGGTGGTTTCTTCTTCTTATGGGTAGATGTAACCCATTCTTGATTAATGACCGAAGATGAGATTGGAATATCCATGTGCACTGCAGCCTCCGAATCCTTCGAGGATTGTACTTCAACCTCCTGAGGTTCATGGTGGCTGTCCACTACAGAGGAAGGCCTGTTTAGATCAATGGATTGGGTCCCCAAGTTGCACCCACTTGAGGCTGCCATTTTTCTGTTGTTTGCGACAATTTTATGCAGAAGGTGCCTAGTGCCAAAGGCGAAGGAAGAGGCCTTATTAGGGGCGAGGGGCTTCCTGTGTTGCTTTTGATTGACCAGGGGGGGACCCGTGTGGGATCTCACATCAGCCGACGTGCAAAATGAAGTAGAGGTGGTCGATTGCACAGTGGACTCAACATCTGGGTCCCGGAGGGGAGCACCTTCACCTTGAGCAGCAACGTCAACAGTAACCTGGGGTCCAGCAGTTGGGGACAAGCCATTTGTAGCAGGGTCCTTCGACATGTAAGGACAATGCTGTGTGCTGTGGCCGAAAGCCACGCAAAAGGAGCATCTAGGAGGCACCCATTCGAGCTCCACCGGCACGTTTTGGCGAACACCCGTAAAGAAAACCAATGGCAGTGACGCGGGGATCACCTTCGAGGCGTGAATCGATACGCAGCACCTAGCAAAATCCAAGCTTCGGCCATTGGCCGTAGCAGCATCCATAAAAAGAGGCGTGCCAAGAAGACTAGCAAGTTTATTCAAGATAATCTCATTGCAATGGCCTAAACTCAAGCCATGGAACCGCACCCATAGAGGGATCTCGGAGAGGAGGTCTCTCTCCAGACAGGCTGCGGAGTTCCATTTCCTCAAAACCATGAACCAGCCTTGGTAAAGCCAAGGTCCAGAAGCCAAAATACGATCACAATCTGAAGGGGAGGACAACTTCAGGTAGAAGAAACCGTTGGGGCGCGGTAGGAGCTTGAAAACACCAGAAGGTTTCCATACCTTCTCGACAAAGGCAGACAAGTGCTTGAGATAGGGCCGCTTACCCATGACGTAGAAGACAAGAGTGTTGTCCCAGATGCAATCGATGGCGCGAACCTCCGCTTCCGAGACAAAAGCGACCTCCTGTCCATCGAAGACGGCAGGGGCGGCAAAGGATAGGGGCCGTGCGGAAGAGGCCGGAGTGGGTTCGGCTCCACAGATGTCACGCCAAGAGGGCAGAGGAAGGGATTGCTGGTGGTGAGGAGAGGAAGGACGGTTCGGGGGGGGGGGGGGGGGGGGGGGTTGGGCGGTGGAGGGTTCGGTGGTGGCGGCGGGTTGGGCGGGGATGGGTAGGGTTCATGGGCGGCGGGGATTGCTAAGTGGGGGATGGTTCAAAATTAATAACTAAAACAAACATGGACATAAAGATAAATCTTGAACGAGTTGAATACCATGTTAGAAAAGATAATATGAAATAATAGCATATTTACGAACTAACATTGTTTAAGAATGACAAGATGACCATCCACCTCAATGATAAAAAAATTTACTTGAATTTTCTTACTTAAAAAAAAGTAGAGGACCCTCTATATAAGCCCTACTTATACCCAACTCTTTCCAAATAGGCGTTATGAAACTAAACATACGACTAGAAACCACACAAAAGATAGATAACTATATAAAACAGTTACCCAATTAACTCGACCACCATTTATTTCTTCACGATATCGAAGGCAGTATAAACACTATGTGTACTAGTCCATTGATTCTTATGTGTACTAGTCCATTGGTTCTGACATTTAGGTGATATCAAGATCAAAGAGATCCAACCATATAGATTGGGGTACAATGTAGATTAATGGGATTCAACCGCAATTCTCTTGAGCACCGTCATTTGGCTCGAATGCCATTTTTTCATTTTAGATCATGTTCTACATGAATCTTGGCTATATCCATCTTGGCTCGTGCACTGTCATATTACTTCGAGATTTGCACAAATATCTATGCCCCTCCAATTTGTGTTATGTTAGATTCTTAAGGTTCTTCTCATCATGAGATTTGCACACTCAATGGTATTTTCCTTGTTCAAAGGGATTAGGGTTGCTTCCCTGTGTGGTTTTTCCCACCCATCAAGAAGAATTGTTCATGTTGCCCACGAGGTATGCTTGTTCTTATTCTTGATACAAAGATTACACGTACCATTTTACAAAAACCAGTGACAATAAACAAATATCATTAAAGATAACACCGGCATTACTAACCATAAAAGAAAGTCCTACAAACAATTTTGATCTTTGTTCACGAAAAATGTTAGTGGATAAAAACTGGTATATTGACGAGTACAAATTTGAACAAAAAACAGCATAGATAATTATATTTTCCAGATTGTTGTCAACTTACCTAAAATGAACAGGAGAATATGTTCGATAGATGACATGAGTTTTGCTGGTGTTCACCGCTTCCCCAACCCACTCAACCAATGTTTCAATGGATCGCTTGTATGCATCTTCAATACTCATCTCCATTTTTAAATCAGCACCATCTTGAAAGTAACAACCCCTACTAGCGAGAAAGCAATAAATAGATTTATAGGTGAGAAAAAGGAAACCTTTCCACAAATACGAGGAAGAGGACTATTTTAAAAAAAAGAAGAAAAAATGGCATATAAAGCACCTCTCCGTTCCTAAAAAATATATTAATTATGTGATAACATCTCTAATTTTTTTCATCTAATTCCTCAAAAAGCCAATTCCTTTGTCTCGTTGAAAAACCAAAACCAAGTAGTTAAAATCATCCTTCGACTGTTAGTAATGTATTCTTACGTTTCTTATTATTCATCGTAACCTTATTAGGGGCACTTGTGTATTTCCTTCCATATTGAGCTCTCTAAGATTTTGTCCTATATAAAGACCCCTAGACCTCCATAATAATAAACACAATTTCATTCTCTCATTCTTTTTTCCACATGGTATCAGAGTGACGATCCTAGACCGATGTTCTGACCTAATCTCCTTCCGCCATCACTAGCCCTAAACACAACAAAGCCCCAGATGAGGGCTCTCCTTCCCGCCGCCATCAACAGCGGCGCTCCAGCCCTCGTGTGGGCTCTCTCCCTCCTCGCAGACCCTTTAGGGCTCATTGGCATTGCCCACCTACGCCGTAGGGCTCTCCTGAGCCACCATTACCTACAGTCAGGGCATGGCCGCCCACCTGCGGTATCGCCCTAACTGTTCGGGCCTCTGCACTGTAGTCGCCCACAGTCAGGACAGAGCCATCGCCACCCATAGTCAGGGCATCGTCCCCTGCCTAATTGTTCGTCCCTCTGCCCGAGCCTTATAGACCGGAGTCCTACTCCCTTCTAACTGTTTGGGCCTCTCATGATCATCTAGGCCATCTAGGGCTCTCGGTGCTCCCCATCGACACCACACCAAGCCTCCAAGGGCCCTCCAGTAGCGTTCCCATGGGTGTTACCCGCGCTGCCCTTCCCTTCAAGCCCTCGTGAGGGTTCCTGCTCCCTTTGAGGGGGCCACCTGCGCTCGTTAAGCAACATACATCACTACGAATGCCTCAAAAATGCTTGATTAGATTTCACGATGTGTGGTTAAGACAACACCTTTCTAGGTCACTTATTCTTGACCTATCAGGATCATCATGCTGAGTCCAAGCCCATATACCCGATTTCTTCTATGATGGTACAAAGCACTTTTATCAAACTGAAGAGCTCTGAGAACTACGTACTCTGGTCTCGATCATTTATTTATTGGTGGTCAGCATTAGCAAAAGAATTATGTGCTTGCCAAGGATCTGCCTAAGGAATCAAATAAAGACTATGATACCTGGTATGCGGAAAACTGCCAAGTCATTACTTGAATGACCAACATCGTTGATCCAAACATAGTTATGAATCTTCTATACAAGGAAACCACGAAAGCAATGTGGGATAGTAGGGATGCAAATGGTCGGATACGGATACGAATATAGGTATTACCATATCCTTATCCGTTTTCTAATACGAATACGGATGCGGATACGGATATTAACTGATATTAAAATTATCTTATCATATCCTTAAAAAACAGATACGGATGGAAAACGGATACTGATCGCATACGAGTAATGTTAGAAATACTCTATAGAATCGACTTAAATATATAAGAATTGGATGAAAAACACATGATATTAATTTATTAAATGTGTTTGTATCATAAAAATTATATAAATAGGTAAAAGGAGGTAGAGAATTATATTATATATGGTTAAAAATAAATCTATAACTATATTTATATACGAAAACGGATATACGGATACGGATACGAATGTTTGCGGATATCAAAACGATATCCCCATCCGTATCCATTTTAAAACGGATACGGATACGGATGTCAAAATATGTATAAAACAGATATGGTGATGGATCGGATACGGATAAATCTGTATCCGTTTGCATCCCTATGGGATAGTCTTTAGCATACCTACTCTCAAAAGACAACCAAGTCCAGGCTCTCGGACATCTACACACGAATTTGATCTGCTAATCAAGGAGATACTACAGTGGTTGAATACTACAGGCTTCTCACAAGCCTATTCGAGGAGCTTCTCATTTTTCAACATGCTTATTGTCATAAACATATAGGCAAACATGCACAATGGAAGGTGTATCGATTTCTATATGGGTTACATCCAATATACAAACCTATGAATGACCAATTTCTGATTGTTGACGTGCTACCCACACTTGGGACCATCTTTGGTCGCCTACAGGAGCTTGATTCTCCAACTGAGCGTCCTACTACTACTCCGCCCACTAAGACTACTTCTTATTATGCTCAGGGACAACTCACCCTCTATTGAGGACGCGGACATGATTTTGGTCGTAGGTGAGGACATGACAGTGGACGCAGACGTAATTATGGTCGTGGGTGTGGACGTGATCTTGCTATCCTATTGCTCACTATCCGACATGCACACATTGTGGACGCAGGAATCATCCGTCTGAGCGATGTTGGGCAAAGTTTGGCATGCCTCCTAATGCCAACAATGCCTATGAGACTACTTCATACAAGGGCACATATGATATTGTTGAGGCCTCACATGATTAGCCACCTAGTGATCGTCAGACATCATTTACAACATCTAAATATGCCCATCTGCGACAACTTCTGCAGGACTCTGCCAGAGAGAATAGTACTACTGCTCCTACTGCTAGTTTGGCTACTACCTCATTTACCATTGTCAACTCTGCTTCCGCATCCA
>JAZKJV010001745.1:0-45016 GCA_037367405.1 Ottelia alismoides | reverse complement strand
TGCAGCGAGCCCTGCTTGGCACGTGTAACGGCTGCCCCGGCACATGGGCCCGGCACTTGACAGCTCCGGTATGCCCTGCATGGCAACGTGCGCTGATCCCATAGGCAACGCACCTACTGCATCCTCGTAGACGGGCTGGCACCCTGGCACCTGCATTACATGCATGCGGCCGGCATAAGCTCCAGGTGCAGGTTCAGGCGGGCGGCCATCAAGGGTAAGGGTGCGTGCATGCTTGCGTGTGCGCATGCACGTGTGCGTGTGTGCTTATAAGAAAGGAGACCGTGGGAGGAACAAACGAAACCGACTGTACCGAAAGGCGCCAGCGAGGATGGACGGCGCAAAGTCCACACCAGCTGGCTAAGAGGGGGTGGTTGACAAAGGCTGTATGTGACATAGACAAAGCGCTGGGCTGGCTGAGACGACACCGCCCACACGATGCGCGCAACGAACGGCACAGCTAAACAATTGCGCAGGCAAATGCAAACAGGCAGGCAGTGCGGCAACCCAGGACGGCACACCCACAAGACACTATGCACCCCGCGTGTATGCGTGCGCGTCCCCATGTGCGTGCGCGTGCGTGCCTTTGTGCGTGCGTGCATGCGCGCGTGTGCGTGCGTGCGTGTGTGTGTGTGTGTGCGCGTGCGTACCTGTGCGTGCATGTGCGCATGCGTGCGTGCGCATGCGTGTGTGTGTGCGTGTGTGTGTGCGTGTGCGTGTGTGCGTGCGTGTTCATAAGAAAAGAGACCGTGGGAAGAACAAACGAATCCGACTGTACCGAAAGGCGCCAGCGAGGATGGACGGCGCAAAGTCCACACCAGCTGACTGTATGTGGCGTAGACAAAGCGCTGGGCTGGCTGAGACGACACCGTGTGTGCGTGTATGTGTGTGTCAGGCGCCATGCGCCCTGCCTTTCGGTTGCACAGCATGTCCCATCCGTTCGCTCCAAACTGCGCTGCTGCTTGCAAGATGCCCAAAGCTATTGCAAGGAGGGGGCGGTGGGGGCATGTGCGGTAACCGTTTTCACACGGTACGCTTGTACCGCTGCTGCCCCGGTGCCCGTGTCCAGTTGGCCATATGGGTGCCTTTGGCCAAGCGCAGCAATCATCCGGCCGGGCTGGCCCAGCCGACCACGCACGCGCCGCACGCACGCGGCGTTCCACAGCCCACCTATCCACCCACCCCCCGCATATGCCACGTACCTGCAGCAGCTGCTGTGGCCAGTCGCACGCCAGCAGGTCGTCCTGGGCTTGCAGGCAGAACGCCAGCGCGTCCGAGGGCGTATGGAACGCAAACAGGAACGAGTCGCCCTCTGCCACACACACAGCGGGGCGGCAGCGACGCGCCTGTCACGCGCAGCGCGGGCGTAGAGCCTTTGCACGCATGCATGCCACTATCCGGTGTCCGAATCCAACACGCTGCGCCGCCGCGCGCCAGCGGGGATGCGGCACCCCGGGAGGACCAGCAAGCACGCGTTGCTGCCAACAAAGCAAAGCGACGCAAAGCTGTGGTCGCAACCAAAAGACCCTGGACCGGGCGCGGCCCGCCCGGGCGTTTGCGCATGAGCCGCCCCGCGCTCGCTTGCCAAAGAAGCGAACAGGTGGTGGACCATACTATAGGTCTTGCACCAGGCTCGATCACAACAAAAGTCAGCATGCCACAGCAGCAGCAGCAGCAGGTGGAACCCAGGCCCGTGTGCGCCCGTTGCATGTGCTGCCAGGTCACAAGCAAGCGCCGCCTTGAGACCTGTAGCTGACTCGTAGCCACAGACCTGTAGCCGACTCGTAGCCACAGTGGCGCGCGGCGCAGCGCGCAGGCAGGCGTGGTGCTGCTTCAGCGCCGCGTCCATCACCGCGGCAGGGAGGGCCTCCCACAGAGTCGTGGATGACTCGATGTCAGTCACGACGATTGTGGCTTGGGGCCCAGCGCCAGGGGCGGAGATGCGTGCAAACGCCGTATGCGCAGGGGCCCCTGTCGGGGGCGGCAGGCTAAGCAGCCACACCGCCACCGCAACACAAACAAGGGCGCCAACCCCTGTGCATGACATTGCGACCACGATGCTTGTTTTCTCCTTGGGAGGGCTGGCGCGCGGTGCCGGCGGCGCCGGCGCAGAAGGCGGCGCCACATAAGCGATGGACTTGCGGTACTGTGGGGTCAGGGCCTCCATGACGGATGGCCAGTGCAAGGACCCGCCGTAGTTGCTGAGCAGCAGGTCCCAAGATGTGTCAATCGCCAACTGCGCCGCCACCGGCACACACACATACACACGCACGGCACTTTGCTTGCAGGATGAGCCTGGTGCACGCGTGTGCAGTAAACTACATGGCGGCGCACGGCGCGCGGCATGGGGCAGCGCATGCCGTGGGGCCCAATGGCAGCACTGAGCAGTATACAGGAACCATGCCCGCGATCGGCGCACAATCGGCGGCGCAGGATTATGCACCGATGGACCTTGCTCATGAACGCCTGCTCGTGGCACCAAACGACACACCGGCCGATGCCCGTGTCGGTGCTTCCGTACTGTGTTCGCAATGCGCGCTCGTGGCGGCCCACCATGGCGGCTACATGTGCACAGCTGCCTGGCGGCCTCGGGTGGAACAAGGGGCACCTACCCGACACTCTTCGAAAGTAATGTGTGGTACGATGCAGGAGTGGGCCAAAGCAAAGCAGCGTATGCCTGCCTTTGCCGCCCGTGCGGCTGCTGCTGCTGCTGCTGCTGCCGTAGCCGCCAACGTCACCACTCCGACGGTTGCGACCACCTGGGGCTGCGTGCTGTCAGCGCGGGCCTTCCTAGCCTAGCGCGGTAGACCCTCTCCTTCGTCCCCGTGACCCCTCGCGCTTGCCGCTGCCGCCACCCAACAGCCACCTCAATTCCACAACAGGTTGCCATCCCCTGCGCGCACCAACCAACCTGCAGATCTGCGGCGCTGTCATTGGCGTCCATCACCATGGTGGCGGTGTTCCAGGTTACGCTCAGGTACGGCTCCCAATCGCCGCAACGCATGTCCATGGCGTTGTTGGGGCTGTACAGCGAGGCGCGCGTGGCGTCCAGGAAGGAGGCCAGGTCGTCCGGGTGGTAGCCGTACGACAGCCAGCGCGGCGCGTTTGCGGGGGTCCAGGGTGCTCCGTACGCACGGGACCAAAGCCCGCCGCAGGTGATGCGACCTGCGTCCGCAATCGGCAGTAGTGCAAGGAGCAGTGTGCAGCAGGGGCTGCGCTGTGGGGACCCCTCGCGCTCTGCAAAGCAGTCCGTGCATGCCCCTCACAGTGAGAAAGTGGCACGTCCCAGGTGTACGAGGGTGATCACTGTGCCACAGCGCTAATGAGCACATCACGGCAGTAGCCGCAGTCCGCGTTGCAGCGGAAGGGGTGTTTCAGTGTTTGCATAATGTCGGCCGCATCCGTTCGGGCCTGTGTGTTGGCGCCGCGAGGGTGCGTGCCGCGCCGCGCTGCGCGTATCGCAGGCAGTGATGCAGGCGCGAGGCCCAGCAGGCCCTTGGCTCAGCGACAACCAGAGAAGCCGTACACTACTTGAGGAAGATGCCGCACACTACTTGAGGAAGATGCCGCACACTACTTGAGAAAGAACTAACATCAGGGCCTTTGCTTGTCGTCCGCAGCTGTTGCCCCATGCATGCATGCATGCATGCATGCATGGGTGGGTGCGGTGACCGGCCCGTCCATGCATCGCGGCGCATCGTACCACGGACCACGGCATGGTGCACCGAATGGCACACACGGGCACAGTGCACGGACCCTGCACACACGCGCGCGTGCGCGGGCACGCACCAGCTCCCAGCTGTGTTCCTCAGACGCCATGTAGGCAAGGACGTTGTAAGCCACCGCCTGTTGCGCGAAGCTGAAGCGCTTGTTCAGCACGGCCGTGGTGCCGCCGAACCCCGCAAATGGCACATGGTTGATGAGCACTTGGGAGGCGCCCGGTGTGGGGCACGGCTGCTGCTGCTGCCGCTGGAGCGCGGTGTTTGGGCCTGCACCTGCGGTACTACTGTCGTACATCGAAGGCCAGCCACCGGCAGGCCCTTTGGTACTGACGCTGCCGTTGGTGCTACACAGCCACGGCAGCGAGCCGTGAGGTGTGGCGTACGGGCAGCGGGCATCCGTACAGGGCACCAGCCGGTCGCTTGCCCAGTCCAAGACCACGGGGCTGCCCGGTAGGACGGCTGCTCCAAGCCGGCCACGTATGAAGGCGTTGCTGGAGCTGCCGTTCGTGTCGCTGCTGCTGTTGCTTGCAAACTTGAACTGGCCCGCCAGCCCAATCGTCATTGCGCAGCGGCCGGCGGTGAAGAGCGGCTGGTAGTAGCAGTCGCCGACGACCGTCTGTGGCGCTGGCGCCGCGTAGCGGCTGAGGTTGCGCAGCAGCGCCAGTGCTTGGCGCCAGGCGGCTGTAAGCACCACCGGCTTCATGGTGGCGGGGTTGAAGTGGATCCCTGAGGCGTAGCCGCGCGTTTGCACCATGGAGGCGAGTACGGACAGCAGCATATGGCCGGCAGTTGGACAGTTTGTGTGGTGGCGGACGCAAATCCCGTACCCTGCGCTTTTGCCGTCTGGCGTCATGCTGCGGCTGCCGTTGAAGCGCGCCGCCGCCGCGATCGCTTCCTCCCACGTGCGCGGCGGCGGCATGCCGGCGGCGTCAAACAGGTCGCGGCGGTAGTAGAGGTTCATCATGTAGCCGCCGACCGGGATGGCGTACACGGCGCCGTCCGCGATCGCCATCAGCTCACGGTAGATTGGAATCAGCGACGCCCAGCGCAGCAGGCTGTCGGATGCGACGGCTGCTGTGAGGTCTGGCTGGCCCGCCCCCCTGCGGGCGATCTCTCCCATCATTTGGTTTGCAGGGATCAGCCACGCTGCGGCATCATCCAGCAGGGAGCGGAAGAGCGGCAACACGTCGAGGTTCGAACCCGAGGTGGACGGCAGGATGGTCCAGTTAACGGGGCGGATGCCCGCGGCCGCGGCGAAGCGGCCGGCGGTACGGATGAGGAGCGGGACGCTCGTGCCGGTAACGGCCGCAAACTGCAGCGCCTGCAGGGAAGCATCCAAACGACATGTGATGAGTGGGGGTGAGCTCGGTGCGCCTTGGGCGCGCTTTGCCGACATTGTACCTTACTACTACTAGGTAAGGGTTGGTTGAGGGGCCCCACGGCGGTTCGCCCGCCCGCGGCCGCTGCCTAGCATCAATGTACAGATCAATGTAAGCCGTATGGTGTACTGCTCGGTGTACTGCCGAATCAACAAGCATGTATATACCTTAGTAGTACACAGCACAGCGCTGCGGCCCCGCCGACACCCCCCCCCCCCGGCTGCGGTGCCCTTCGCGCTGTCCCCTACCGGCGTGTCGTTGAACGCTGCTGCGTGGGCCTCGAAAGCGCACTTGCTTGCGATGAGCTTGGCTGCCAGTGGCGAGCAACTACAGGAGGTTCCAAGCGAAGGGGCAGGAAGTTCACCGGTAATGACAGCCCTGACCACTAACAAAGTCGGCCATGGTTCGACCGTGCAGTGGTGCGCCGCGATTTGGTGTCAGGCAGGCGCGGGGGTCCAAAGCCCTGGCACGGCCACACACTTTCCACACTTTCACATGCATGACAAACTACAAACCTTGCGTTGCTGCTCTGACCGCCTTGCGCCACGCACGCTCCAAATGAGGAAGTGAAACCATTGACGGCATCATCCCCGGCCACTGGCTCGGAATACGCCAGCGCCAGCGGAGCCAGTGCCAACAAGACCGTGGCGAGGCGCGTGCTGCATGTGAAGCCTTGCGGGGGGCACGTGACGCGCCGAGCCCTCCGTGAGTTGCGGCAACATCCAGCACTCATCGTTGATGAGTGTTGTCCGCGTGCCTGATGTCGGTTGGCGCCGCGCCGCTGGGCTTGACCCTGTAAGCATGACACCTGTTTGGCCGGCATCGGACTGACATTATCGTCCTATTGCTCTCATCGGGGACTCAGAACACCTACATCACACCTATTATCAGATAGGTTTGCGTTTTTGTGTGGTTATAGCCTGGCTTTGGTGCTTGGTGGTGCGCCGAGCGCACGGCGAGCCGCTGAGACTGGTGTTGATTTGCGTAGAGCGAAGTACGTACTTCAGGAAGCAGCGTATGTGGCAGACAGGCCTGGCTTTATTGCATCAAAGCGCTGGCGTTTGGGGCTGAAATGCTGGCTCTGACCTTGGCTATGGCAGGACAGGCTAGCCGGCGAGGCGGACCGGCCGCATATTCGGGGCCGGCGCGGCCTCGAATATGCGGCCTGAAACCATGATGTCCCTGCAGACACGTGCATGTACTGCCTGGCTTTGCCGCGAAGTACCCGTGTGGCAATATCAAAACGCCGCCTAATTTTTTCGCGAACAGCAGTTGTGTTGCGTAGGCACGTTTGCCCAAGGATCGTCCGGGGTATCTCCTATTCGTGTACCGAACGTTGCTGCTGTATGAGGACAGAAGCTCCGCTCACGTGTTGTACCTGACCACAAGTTGTTGTACGAGGCTGTTTCGAAGTGAAGTGCGCGCGGGATAGCGTGTGGTTACTGCTTTGGACACCTGACACCAGATGTTGTACGGCACAGGTGTTGTGTCGCCACCAGTTGCTCGGATCGCTGAGTCGTGCGTAGCTGCGTGCGTGCTAGGCACTGTGGAGGGAGTGTGCGCTGCTTGTGCGCAGGCAGAGAGGGTAGGTCGGTGCACGGGCGCCTTGGTTCGGGCGTGCACGGAGTAGATTGGCCGCTCGTTGGCCGGCAGAGGGAGAACAGGTGCGGCTTCGCCGCACAGGGGCGTATGCAGGCGTGCTGCTTGCGGCAAGACATTGGGGCTTAAGCTCTATTGGCTTAGACGTTACACGTCCCCTTCCTTAGGGCGGGACAATCAGAGAACAGGCGCCGGTGAACTGGGTCACAGGGCGCAGAGGGCATACACTTGATCCAATGACTTAGCTCAGGTTGGTTCGTAGCTCAGGAATTAGACGTCTGAGGCGTACAACATCAACCGGCCGCCCAGCTCCGGGGCTCACGCCCTAAAGCACCTCACCACCCCGCCCTATATACTGTTGGCGATGGTGGGTCTAGGCCGCGTAGTCTCAGGCCATGTGCAGCTACCAGGAAGGTACCAGCAACTTCTTGCACCACTGCTAGCAACTTCTCGCACGTTCTGGCGTCGGCCTTAAAGCCAGTGGCCTCGCTAGGGGCACAGGTGTCCAAAGGCACAACTTCAAATCGTCACAATAGATGTAAGCCGGACAACACTCTCTCACAACGTCAACTCACACGTAAACCAAACATCAGAAAATCTTTCGCGGAGCAGTTGTCTTGTTCACTAAGTGTGTCGTTGCCTGTCGCGTCACATCTCCTGTGCACCTAAACATGCCGTGTGCAGGTTTATTGGTCGTTCACGATCAAACGCCTGCCATGTTAAGTGTATGCCACAAATGAGGTTGCCACAGGCCTGCACAACCGCAGCCCCTTACACCAGGTGAGGAGCACTGCGGAAGCCCGAGCTGCGCAGGCCGCAGCCAGCCGTCTGGGAGGGCTCGTTCGCGTGTGTATGCATGCATTGAAAAGGAGAGTATACGCTGTTGGGCATGCATGCATACACACGCGAACGAGCCCTCCCAGACGAGGTGCACCAGTCGGCCAGGAGCGTGGCGCGCGCCTGCCTCATCAAGTCTGACACCATTGTGCTCCGGGCAGGGTCCCGCTGGCACTTGACTGGTCTTGATGCGCAAACCGGCATCCGTCAAGGCTACGTCGCTCTCGGCCCACCACGTGCTTACGATACCACCACCAACAGGCTCTCTCTGTCGCTCTCTTCTGGGGAAGACACCCCCAGTCTCCACGGTGTGCTCAAGTGCTCGAAGTGCTCAAACCTTCCGACCGCAGTCGGTGGTGGGTAGATGTGTGCGACTGCTGGTGGCACACACTTCGGTTTCTCATGCACGTGCAGTACCATCTACCGCGCACGTGGTTCTGCGCAGTGCCTTTAAGCGGGTGGTTCTGCGCAGTGCCTTTAAGCGGGTGGGTGGCAAAGCGCTGCCAGCGGGGTTCAGCCTCGCCCACCCTCCCTCTGCACGCGCAGCCATCGTCACACTATGAATGAATGAATGATCAGGGGACTACAAGCTGGACTACAATTTGGACAACAAAAGCACACCGCAAGTTGAGCACAGCGGACTTGCGTAGGCGCCTACACCAGCCAGGCTGCCTTACTCATCCCCCTTCTCACGCCTGACCCGTGTCTGTCCTGGCGCGCCAGCCGGAGCTGCAATGTCTAGGCGGGCAATCAAGTCGGCACGGCTGAACGCGCTGCCCGCCTCCAAGGGGCGCGCAGCGCCCGTCTCCTGCAGCAGTACAGTGGTCCACAGCGCCGTACTGGCCAGCAGCACCTGGGATGGCCGCGCCGACAGCGCCAGCACCTGCGCATGCGAGGACGCCGGGCCGACGTAGCGCGCGCTGCCAGTGGCGGCGTCCACCTGAAGTAGGAAGGGGGGGGGGGGGGCGGAAGGGGAGGCGGGCCGCAGTGGGGAAAAGCAAACTGGGGTGAGCCGGGCGGGCGGTTCAGGTGCAGCAAAAGCACGAAGGGCCTCGCCGCTGTGCTGTGCTGTGCTGTGCAGGGCTTGTGCCCAGCGCGCAAGTCCGATGGGTGGCTTGGACGCTTGGCCTTGCGCAGGGCATGAGGCCATCGGCGGCGTTCGTCGTACAGCGCCGTATAGCGCCGTACGTAACGATGCCTTGCAAGCTTCGTCCCGCACGCTTCCGCGCACACGGGCACCCTATTCTACGGGCCATCGCCACTGTCTTCAGCCGCGCTGTGTTGCAGTCGCGGCCTGGGCAGAGCAGCACCACGCTCCTCCTGCCGTACGCAGTGCCTGCCACAAGACCGCACAGCCCTGCGGCGTTCAGAGCGGCAGCCAGCGGCCAGCGCAGAGCCGCCTGAGCGCCCCTCCCTATCGGCGCACCTCGGTTGTCAGGGCGCCGCAATCGACGCCGGCGCGCAGGCGCAGGCCGCGGCACAGCAGCCGCTCCAGGCAGGCCGCGGAGAGGGCGCCAGCGGCCGCGAGACGCTTCGCCCCTGGAGCGGCCTGCCCCGGCGCACCGTCATCGTAGCTGGTGGTGGATGCGCCTGCGTCCGTTTCGGCTCGTGACATGGACTCAAGGCCATCTAGAGCGTCCAGCACGATGGCCTTTACTCGAGGGGACGCGCCTTTTGCGCTGCCCGGTGCCCCGACGACGACGACGGGCGGGCCCGCCGGCGCCGGCATCTGTAGGTGGTTTGTCTGGCGCACGCTCATGCCGCTGCGCTCCCCATAGCCGAGACGTACGGGCTCCGGCAGCGACGTCCCGTCCTGGACCTGGGGCTCAGCCGGGTCCGCCCGCGCGTCCGTAGCGCCCAGTGGCTGTGGCCGGACCGTCTCCTCGCGCGGAACGTCACTAGTGGCGCCAGCTCTTTGGGGTTGGACCTGCGCCGTTAGCAGCTCAGCTGAACCCACAGCCTCGGCGCCGAAAGCATGAGCGTGCTGCGGCGCGGTCGCCGGCCGCGAGGAGCTGCACCCCAGCCGTAAGGTTGCGGCGAAGAGCGTGGCGGCGCCGCGCGGCTTCGGCGATAGGACGCCGCTCCTTGCGCACGCATGTGCCGGTGGGGCCGTCACCCTGCCACTGCCGCTGCCACCGCCACCATCAGCATGCCGCTCACTGCTCCTGGCTGAAGCAACGGCAGAAGTGGTTACATTTGCCTCACCACCACGCGCACAGCGCTTGCCAGGGAGCGGGTGGCCCAGCGGTGACACGACGTCGTGCGCAGACCACACGCCCTCGCCCATCTCGTGAGCCAGCAGCTCCTCCGGCCATGGCGCCAGCAGCATGCCACACACCAGCCGGGAGGACCAGGCCACGGCATCCGAGGCAGTGGGGAAGACGGCCAGGAGCGACGCTGACGGGGCAGCCCCAGAGCGGCCATGATGGTTCGCCTTTGCTGTTACATGGATGGGACACACTGCGGCGCTGCGCGGCGTGGCGAGGTAACCCTGGAGCTCTGCCGCCAGGCGCGCCGCCTGCTCCCACAGTAGGCCTGCGTGCGGTGCATAAGTGCACACATTGAAAACGTCACGCGTGCAAAACATTTTCAACACATTTGCGTCAATGCCAGTGATCAAGGATGATGCGGTACAGAGGAGGAGGTGTGCCGCTTGGAATCTGACAAAAGCGTCGGTTACGGCCAAAGCATGCAGCTGCGTTGGGACGCTCGCTCCGGCGCCGTTCACGTGTGTCTGCACGGCGGTGCGCCCAGCCTCACGGCACGTCCACCATAGCGCCGTACCATGTCCCCACCTGCAGAGGCGCTCCACACGTCTGCGTCCCACGCGGCCAGCGCAGCGCCGCCGGAGATGGCTACTGCCGCCACGGTCAGCTGGCCAACCGGCGCAGCCAGCAGGCCCGGCGCCAGGCACTGCGTCCTGCGCGATGCCTCCGCGGCCATCAGCGCCAGGCGCTGCAACTGGCGGGGCGTGCAGGCGGTGTACAGCTCCAGGGGCGGCAGTGTGTCCTTGACGATGTGCACGCCGCCATACCAGATCAGGGCCTCGCCGAGAAGCGCTGCCGCGGCACTGGGCTTCCATTGCGTGCCGCGCCAGTAGCTGCCGCCGCCGAGGGCCGTGACACCTCTGGCAACGGCAGCTATCAGCCTTGCCTGCGCAGCAGCAGATACTGCAACGCCCGCGCCGGGGCATGCATCCGCTACTGCCTTGGCCGTCGCCATGGGCACGCCCGAGTAGTGCGTGCGCGCCATGACGGAGCTGTACTTGATGTCCGCTGCTGAGTCGACCCCGCTGTGCACGCCCATGCGCACGCGCAGGCCGCGCAACAGCAGCCGACGCGGCTCGGTGGACCCTTCCCGTAAATGAGCATCCATGCAACCACTCCGGCAGCACCTGAACCAGGTCAACGCGGGGGCGGGGTGCTGCGCCGCGTCTGCACGTGCGCTAATGAGGCCATCCTTGACCGTGCGCGGCGCGGTACCAGCTGCAGCACACCATGACCGTGGCGTGGCCGCCGCTGCACCCTCGGATGGCTCAGGCGCTGGCTCTATTGCTACAACAGGCGCAGCGTCGTCCCCGTCGTGGTCGATGCCCGAGTAGCCCGCGGTTACTGCTGCATGGGTGGCGCTGATGGCAGCTGCTGCGGTGGATGCGTGGAGCGGGCTGGGTGGCTGTTGCTGCGGCCGCCGGGCGGGCCCGCCGCACCCAAAGCTGGGCGACCCAGCGCCTGCCGCGCCGGTAGCCATGGTGGTGGTGGCTGTGGCCGCGGAGGAGGCGGACGCCACGGAAGGCCCCCGGCTGGAGAGGCACTTGGCCGGCGCCCTCTCGCCGCCGCATTGGGGCCTGAGGCCCTCCCACGTCGCGAGCTGGTTGGCGAAGCAGAGGCGCTCCAGCCTGGCTTCCTGGTGTTGCGCGCATGGTTGTCCAGTGGCCAGCCCTGCACGCAGGTACGACCACGTGGTTCGGGTACGAAGCCGTGACGCAATAGGGCACGGCGCGCTTGGGAGTGGCAAACAAGTCGCCAAACGGTTGACGCTCCGTTGCGCAGCAGCAGTGGCAAGCCCCGGTTAGGCCGCTCCCATCTGACATAGACGGCAGATGGTAGCTGGCAGTGTACGATAGCTGCAGCGAAACCATTCTAGGCAAGCGTGCCGGCTGGCTAGCTGCGTGTGTTCTGCAGGCCGCTGTTCCACTGCGCCCTTGGGTGCATGAGTGCACATGGCATGAACGCATTCGGCGCCGCAAGGTGTTGCGACAACGTCCAGCAGCGCGGTGTGTGTTCGGTGAGTCCGCGGTATGCTGGCGGAGGGTGCCGACGGTTCCTGCCATTACATCAATTTCAATCAAACACGCTATACATCAAGCACACAAAATTGCACGTACATACAGCCAAGGGTGGCGGGCATTCTGTTATGCCGGCGGGCATTCTCTTATGCCGGCGGGCATTCTCTTGTGCAGGTGCAACCGGTAAGCAGGCAACCGTGAGCGTGTGCAACACCTGCCACACCCTTTGGCGCCGGGGCAGTTACGGCAAGGCCGTACGAATGCCGACCGTACCTGTTGAGTCCGCGTAGATGGGTGCACAGCCAGGCACCTACAAACAGGTCCGAGGCACGGAGGAGGCATGGCGAGTAGCATGTGGTGCGCGCACGGCGGTTTTGGTCATGGCAGGCTTGCGCGGGCTCATCGGCTGCCGCCTGCAACTTTGCCAGGTGTCCAAAGTGTTACGCCTACGCCCAGAGCACGGCCAATGCACTTCTGCTCTGCCGGTGTGCATCTCAGAGCAGGATGGGGGGGGGCAGCGGGGCGCCCTACCACCTTCGAACCATCGGCTCCGAGGCGTGCCTCACCCGCTTTCGACCGACTGCCGCGTACCTGCAGCAGCTGCGCCGGCCAGTCGCACGCCAGCAGGTCGTCCTGGGCCTGGAGGCAGAACGCCAGCGCGTCGCAGGCGCGGTGGAAGGCCAGCAGGAACGAGTCGCCCTCTGCACAGAGGGCATCAGGCATTGATGTTGTACTACGTCAAGTACGCCAGCAGTGCAGTCGGGCTCCGCCGTATTCGGCAGGTTTCACGAACATGACGGAAACGTGCTTTCTTGCAGAGCGCCTGCAAGTGCGCCAGCCCAACCAACCACTTCCAGCCATACCGTCAAAAGTCACAATGCGTAAAAGGCACAGCGCGCCGCCGATGTATGGAACGGACACATGATGAGGAGGCCACGTGTGCCCAAAGAAAGAAAGTCCGTCCATCACCCACCTGTAGCCGACTCGTAGCCGCCGTGGCGCGCGGCGCATCGGCGCATGCAGGCATGGTGCTGGCGCAGCGCTGCGTCCATGACCGCAGCAGGGAGGGCTTCCCATAGCAGCGTGGACGACTCAATGTCCGTCACGACCAGCGTGGTTCCGGGTCCAGCGCCAGGGGCGGTGATGCGTCCCAGGACCGTGCGCCCGGCGAACAGGTGCCGCCGGGCGGCGTGCAGCCAAGCCGCCACCACCACCAGCACCACGGCTCCGGCCGCGGAGCAGGCAACGGCAACGATCATCATGTACGGGTCACGGGAAACGCTGCTGGGCGCTGGGGGTGCGGTCGGCGGCGCGGCGGATGGATGGACGTAAGCAATGGACTTGCGGTACGGCACACTCATATTGTCTCTGATGAACTGCTCCCACGCCGAGGGCCCGCCGAATTTTTCCACGAACAAGCTCCAAGACGCGTCGAGGGCCTCCTGCGTAGCCACCACCGGGTGCCAATCGTTCCCTTCATTCATTCACATAGCAATGCATGTACTTGTATGACCTGTACGTACGACGTAAAGCCAGACGTTGGCTGGCAGCCTTGGTGCGTGGTGTAGATGAAAAAGATCTGTGTCGGCACGCATGCAGCACGCGGGCGAACAGGCGAACAGGTGGTGATCTGGAGGGAGGTGCACGCGGCGCAGGGCTCCTCACGAGCCTACCCGTGACCACAAGGTGCCGATGGCTCCGGCCATAACGTTATGATTGACGCATTGACCTATTTGCAATTAGTGCAGTTTCATGAAACGCCGAAGGTTGCTAACACCCTCCGCCGACCGAGGTCAGGGCCGCCGTTGTGTTGCAGCCTAACTGCCAGGGCTCAGCACAAAAGAGCACCAAGCACGATCAATCGTCACTTCATCAGCCATCCCTGCTACTGCTTTGGCCGTGCGCACCAGGCGCTCCCCAAAAGGCCGGGCAACACACCCGCCGGGCAACAAACGTTGCTGCGCCATCGAATCGGAGAGAGTACCCAGCTGCCAGCCGGCGCCGCCACACCTAGTCCCGTATCATGCATCATGTGTCAAACCCCTTGGGTTAGGCAGTCCTGGGCAGTCACATCCCCGTACTGTCGTACCCCGCAAGGGATCCTTGCCTTGCGTCCCTAACGCGCCCCTCATCCCTCCCCTCAGCACCTGTGAGGTGATGGTGCTGTTGTCAATGACCATGACGGCGGTGTTCCAGGTCAGCACCACGTATGCTTCCCATCCCTGGCAGCGCAGGTCCATGGCGTTGTTGGGGCTGTACAGCGAGGCGCGCGTCGCGTCAAGGAAGGAGTCCAGGTCGTCGGGGTGGTAGCCGTACGACAGCCAGCGCGGCGTGTTGGCAGGGTCCAGGTGCTCCGATCGGACGGGGCCCAGGCCCGCCGCATGGGACGCGGCCTGTGGAAGAAGCCAGGCGGTAGCAGTAGCTTGGGCCGGCAACAGGGGGTGAGTGGTTGAGGTGGCAACAGCGCTCGGTGCTGTGACAGCAGAGACGAGGAGCCGTTGGCGCATGCATGATGATGGTTCGGGTGCCCGTATCGAGGATCCTCCAGGACCAGCGCTATGCAATCATGCTTGAGGGCGCCTAGCACACCTCATCATCCGAGCGTCAAGGCTGGCAAGATCCGGCGCTGCACGTCTGAGGCAAGTGGGGTCTGAAGATGGGAGCTGGGGCGGCGACACGACACGACACGCGCACCGTGATGACCCGCACCCTCGGCCGCGACGCGTGCACCCAAGGCGTGATGGGGCGGCGGGAAGAAAGGCAGCGCAAAACACTTGTGTGGTTACTCCGGCGCCAGGAGCCGCTCCCAACCCGTTCCACTTCTACCCGCGCAGCACGCACCGGCTCCCAGCTCTGCACCTCCGACGCCATGTAGGCGAGGATGTTGTAAGCAACCGCCCGTTGCGAGAAGCTGAAGCGCTTGTTGAGCATGGCTGTGCTGCCGCCAAACCCCGCAAACGGCACGTGGTTGACGAGCACTGATTTGGCGCAGGGCTGCTGCAGCTGCTGCTGCACGGCGTTTGAGCCTGCTGCAGCCGCAGCCATGCTGTTGTCGTAGACCGAAGGCCAGCCACCTGCAGGCCCACGGGTTGGTACGCCGCCGTTGGTGCTACACAGCCACGGCAGCGAGCCGTACCGCGTGGCGTACGGACACGTGTCGTCCGTACAGGGCACCAGCTGGTCACTTGCCCAGTCCAAGACTACCGGGCTGCCGGGCAGAACGGCCGTGCCGATCCTGCCGCGTATGAAGGCGTTGCTGGTGCTGCGGTTGGCGGCGCTAGCATACTTGAACTGGCCCGCCAGCCCAATCGTCATGGCGCAGCGGCCGGCGGTGAATAGTGGCTGGTAGTAGCAGTCCTCGACCACGCTCTGCGGCCGCGGCGCCGCGTACCGGCTGAGGTTGCGCAGAAGCGCAAGAGCTTGGCGCCATGCGGCTGTGCCGACAACCGGCTGCATGGTGGCGGGGTTGAAATGGATGCCGGAGGAGTAGCCGCGCGTTTGGACCATGGGGGCCAGAATGGAGAGCAGCATGTGGCCAGTGACCGGGCAGTACGGGAAGTGACGCAGACAGATGCCGTAGCCGACGCTTCCGTCTGCTGTCATGTTGGTTGTGCCGTTGAAGCGCGCCGCCGCCACGATCACCTCCTCCCAGGTGCGCGGCGGTGGCAAGCCGGCGGCGTCAAACAGGTCGCGGCGGTAGTAGAGGTTCATCATGTAGCCGCCGACCGGGATGGCGTACACGGCGCCGTCCGCGATCGCCATCAGCTCACGGTAGATTGGAATCAGCGACGACCAGCGCAGCAGGCTGTCGGATGCGACGGCGGTTGTGAGGTCCTCCTGGCCTGCACCGCCGCGCGCCACCTCGCCAGCCATTTGGTTCGCAGGGATCAGCCACGCGACAGCGTTGTCCAGCAGGGAACGGTAGAGCGGCAACGCGTCGAGGTTCGAACCCGATGTGGACGGCAGGATGGTCCAGTTGACGGGGCGGATGCCCGCGGCCGCGGCGAAGCGGCCGGCGGTACGGATGAAGAGCGGGACGCTCGTGCCAGTGAGAACCGCAAACTGCAGCGCCTGGAGGTTGGTGAAGGGACGGGAGCAAGGTCACGACGCGGGCCGGCATGTCAGGTGCATGAGCACCAGAGGAGGGGTGCTGATGAGCACCATAGGATGAGGTCATGCATACTACGCAACGGACGCTGAGCGGCACACCTTACCGGCGTTGTGTTGAACGCGGCTGAGTGGGCCTCCATCGTGCACTTGCTGACCATAAGCTTTGCTCCCAGGGGCGAACAACTGCGGCAGCGCGAAGCAGGAACGGATTTTCCAGGCGTGGGGGTTCAAAAACGGGGGTTAAACGCTGCTTGCATGCTCAGGATACAGTACTAGCTGGCCTGCATCTAGACGCCTAAACCCTCGCTTGTGCCCGCAAGTACTTTGACACCTGCTATTGGCTGCGCCGTTTGGACCGTGCGTCCCTTGTGTCCCTTCACACTTTCCAACCCATGCAAGCAAACCTTGTACTGCTACCGTCTTGCGCCGCGCATGCCCCGAAGGACGATGTGAACTTGTTGAGAGATATCTCATCATCATAAGCGGCTTGGCAGCGGACATTTGTTGGATTGAGCGCCAGCAAGAGAAAGGCGAGGCACGTTGGGCGCAGGTGGCGCTTTCCGCCGAATTGCAGCGAGGACCTCACTGTAAGCCCAACTTGCCGAACGCCCCTTGCGCTGCAAACAGTAGCCATCCCATGCGCTGTGAAAAAGACTTATGGCTCCTGTTCCATTCTTGTTGGCCGCTGTGTCGTCGTGCCTTTTCGCGTTGTGTTGGTGCTTCACGTGATGGCCTCACTTCAAGTGAAACGTCGACAGGTTCGCAAGGGGGTACCCCGTCGCTGCGAAACACCCACAGCGGGCACGCTATTTGAGTCCGCCTATGCGCAGATGTGCGCTACTGGGTTTTCGGGGCTTTGGATCCGGGGCTACGGGAAACGGTACGGGAAACGGTTGGTCCACAAGTTGCGCTGGTTTAGGGACGAGTTGCACTGGTTTAGGGATAAGTTGAGCAGGTTTAGGTGCAAGGAGGCACATGGATGCGGGGATTTAGGAAGAGCTGGTTTAGGGATGAGTTTCTGGGTTTAGGGATAAGTGTGAAGTGTACTGCCGCTGTGGAATCCAGCGCCCAAAGCCCCGGATCCAAAGCCCCGAAAACCCAGTAGTATGATGTGCGTACAGCTGGTAGTCGTACAGAAGAAAGTAGGTAATTGCCGCGCGCTGTTCGGCGACACCGGTCAGCCAATAATCACCAGAGAAAGGCCTCAGACATGCGCCTTGCGGCCGTGACAGAAGTAAGATCGTTTGTTGCGCGGACGCTGGCAACCAGCCGGTTCTTGGTTCGGGTTGTGTGCCACATGTACATCCTGTGTGCATCAAATGTACCGCCCGCCGACCTAAACCGCAACGGCAACGGCAACGGCGGTCATCGGCCTCCAGGCTTGCCAGGGCCGGGCCAGGGACGTGGGTAGTGTCCACAAACGTAAGCGTGCGCGAGCGAGCGTGTTTGCTGGTAGCGCAAGTTCGGCAAACGGCTGTCTACTGCGACGCTGACAGTTCGGGCAAGGATGCGGCCGCGCAGAGAGCGGAGCGGTTGGGCACGAGAGCGCTCCGGGAACAGCTTTCGATGCAGCTCAGGCCCAGTCGATCAGTGGACCCTGGGGGTGGCACGCAGCCCTACGGTAAGATGCAGCTCCGTGTACGATGCCTTTCCTTCATGAGGCCGTCGTGCAACCTCCCCTGCTGCGCGACATACAGGTCGACCATATGCGGTGATGAACCTCCTCCTCCGCCCCGCGGGGCGGCGCTCGTTCATGCACCGCTGAACAGTGCCAGCGTCGTGCCGCCTGTTGCAGGTCCTGTGTGCTTGTTCACTGGTTGCCGCAGCCGACACGCGACAAAGGCCATGCCGCAGTGATGCCGCAACCACTCACGCCTAAGGACACACTCAAATGCAAACCACACATGTGCACGTTGCATGCCAGCAGGTCACTCACCACGGCAGCCCTTCCGCCCGGCGTTGGCGTTGGCGTGGCACGCCAACGTCGCAGCCGTGCGCCGGAGACTAGCTGTTCATCCTTGCCACACTGGATGTACGTGACGTACATCCAGAGCTGTCCAGAGGGTGTCACAACCACACGTGACCGACAGTTATCCGCTATATGGACACCAGGCGCCAAACGGGCATACGGCAACGCTCCACCAAACCGTTGGCTTTGCGTGCAACCACATGCCTTGGGTAATGGTCTGATACGCCAGACGCTGTCGTCAGACATCGTCGTGAGGTAGGAAGGAGCAGCGCGCGCCGTACGGCACAGCCCCCAAACCGCGGCGACCCTCGTGCACCGCGCCGCTGTCAAAAGGAGGCCAGAAGGCTCTTCAAAATTGAGGCTTTAAGGGTTGGATCGAATGTTCGGAGTGCCTGCCCTAACATCATAGTTGCAAGTGCGACGGCGGCGCGCTCGACGCCGGGGTCCTTGGGGTTGGCGGCGCTCTTGCGACACGGGCGGTAGGCAGGCTAAGGGTGGTGCCATTAGCGCTGGTCACCAGGACAGTGTTTTGCGTGCATTTAGTTCCACCTCAAGCAAAGGGTGGTCGACGCCGGCTAAGCCCTGCCTTTGCCTGGGCCGCAAGATGTCTGCATGGCATGGCAGTGCTTCAACGCAAGCCACGCGCACGTATGCGTGGGCGGCTGCCTTTGAACTGCGGTGGTCAAACCTGACGGGCCTTTGCCACCCCGACGCCTGCGTGCCACCACACAGCTGCAGCTCTGCTGCCATCTGGCCCTCAGTGGCGCTTGGCTCGCGCAAGGCTTGCTAGCCAGCGCGCGGAATCATGTGGAGGCATGTTCGAAAAGGGTTAGGCCTGGTCTACAAATCGTTTGAAAGCGTTCTTTTGGCTTCCGCGGCGCTCTCGTGTGGCAGGAACGGCCCGTTGCCGTACATCGCTAGCGCGGGGTTGCCACGTTCCACGTGGTGCGAGCGCGACGGCGCAGTGGTCGGGTCGTGCATTTTGCTTCATCCAGTAACCTTGTACTTCACATACGACAATCAGAACGCAGCGCTTTGACCTCCTTGCTTACCCATCATGAGCTGATCATCCGCTCCAGTGCACGGCACAACAGGGCAAACACAGCGCGTACCGATACCGCCTTCCCAGTTGCTGGTAGAATCACGGTCCACGCGTTGTCACAACACTCACAAGGTACGCGCGCATCGTGGCTGTCCAAGCGCAGCGCCTTCACCTCCCCCAAAATCATCGTACCGTACCGCAATGTACCGCGCCATGCCGTGTTGTACATGCATGCCGCCATCACGAAGTGCTGTTGCTGGAAAAAAAACTATAAATGACTAAATCGCGGCACATCCAGCATGCGCACGGGGCATGCGAAGCGGCCGCGCGGCAGTATGCGCGGCCAGGTGCGCCGCATAAACAATTAGGGTCGGTCGTTATTGTGCTGTTACCGTATTGGTTTGCGTAACACAAGGAAGGACGGAGAGCGGGGCACTGCAGCGCGGCAGCGCACACGTACAAACGCACCAGAGCCAGCAGGGAGCGCTGTGCCATGTACATACGCGCGCCCTACAGCACAGGGCGTGCTAGCACACCCAACCACCAGCTCGCCATTCACACGACACCTCTGCCAAAACCTGGGCTCGTCAGCCGTTACGTACACGCGCACAGGAACGGAAACAACCAAGGGGGTATACGGCAGTCCGCACGCGCAGGAGAGCGTCGACTCACAATGGGGCCAACTCCTGGCTAAGGTACCCAGGGCAGCCTGGCAAAGGCACCAAGGCATGAGATCCTCGGCAAGAGGCACAAAGAAACCCACACGGCCAAGCCACACGCATGGCACGGCCGTGCATGGGAGCAATCCTAGGAAACAACAATGACCTGGGTTAGTAATCCACCCATGCATCCATTCGGCCCTCAACACCAGCCGCCAGGCCAGGCCTTGCGGCAGGCACTCCCGAGCGCTTCGTGACAGCAGATCTCAAGTACCGTACAACAGCCATAATCACGCGGCCTCAACGGGTGGAAGGTGGCGGCCGCGGCGTACTGCCCCCGGCATGCGAAGCGCCGCCGCCCGCCGGCGCACTTGCGGGCAGCCCTTGGCCGGCTGCGTCACGCCTGCGGCTGCTGCTGCTGCCCCTGGCGCGCCGCCAGCTCCAGGGAGAGGATGTGCACCGTGTACGCGCCGACGAAGCGCGCCCAGGCGTAGACGCCGTACGCCGACGGCGCGCCGCTATCAATCGCCATAATGGCCGCTGCCGTCGCAGGGGGGATCGCCGCGCCGGCGGCACCGGCGGCAGCGGCCCTGCGCGGCAGGGCCCGCGCCGGTCCGCCCCTGGAGCCAGTGCCGCCTGAGCCGCCGGTCCCTGCAAACCCACCGGCGGCTGCGGCCCGCTGCTGGCGGGCCCGACGGGCGACGAGGGGGTGATGGCTGGCGGGCGGCGGCTGCGGCCGATCAGCATCTCCCTGTACAGCGACGCCGCCAGCAGGGTTCCGCTGTCAACCTCCCTTGCGCCCTCCACCTCCTCGCCAAACACCTCCGCCACGCTGGCGGCGCTGTCTATCGGCACGGAGCGTGGCGGCTGTACGGCAGATTCGCTCGGCGCCAGCACCGCCCTCCGGGACTGCAGCCTCGGCCGCAGCAGCCGGCGACGCAGCGGGAGTGGCAGCGGGCTCGGGAGCTGGCTGCTGCTGTTGCTGTTGCTTTGGCCTGCCAAACAAGCTGCCGAGGAAGGCCCCCAGGCCGCCGCCGCCAGTGTTGTTGGTGTTGTTGCTGCGCGTGTTGGGCGGAGAAGCGCTGCAGATGGCTCTGCTGGCAGGAGCGGGTGGTGCTACGGGCTCCGCGACGGGCACAGCGGCGGCCGGCTGGGCAGTGGACAGCTTGCGCTCCTGCTGCTGCTGCTGCACCGCCGGCACGTCAAAGATGGTGACAGCAGCCTCGGCTGCGGCGGCAGGGGCTGGTGTCGCAGCCGGTGGGGCCGCCTGGGCAACCGCCTGCTGCTGCTGCTGCTGCTGGGCCTGCTGATGATGGGTTTGCAGGCTGGGCGACCCACCCCTCGCAGCGACGGGCATGCCGCCAGCAGGCGCCGGTGGCGCCGCCGCCGAGCCGCTGGGCCCGGACGGCTGCCCGGGGGCGGTGCTGCCGCCGCTGCCGCCGCCACCGCCGCCCTGCTCCTCGCCCTCTGGGCGCGCTGGGCCGGGCACAATATTGTTGATGATGCCAGAGGCGGCCGGGTGCCGACGTTGCTGCTTACCGAGCCCCGGCCCCTGCCTGGCGCCGCACCCGGCTGCTGTTGCTGCTGCAGCGCGGGCGGCGTAGGCGGCGCCTCGACGTCGCTGCCGTCAAGGGATGGCGCGGTGCCCAGGGCGCCCCTCGCAGCCGGAGGCGTTGGCGGCGCTGCCTGCGCCGGCTGCTGCGGCTGTTGCCATTTGGCTTGCTGCGCCATGAGTGCTACCTCCGCCTCCAGCTCCGCCACGCGGCTCAGCGCCTGCTGCAGCGCCGCGCCGCGCTCGGCCAGCTGGGCCTCGTACTGCGCGCGCAGCTGCGGGGTTGGGGACAAGGTGGCGGCGAACACAACAAAGCGTAAGCATCGGGGGGGGGGGGGGCGTCAGCTTTTTTTTTTCTTTCTTCTTTTTCTTTTTCTTTCTTCTTTTTCTTTTTTCTTTTTCTTTTCTTTCTTTCTTGTGTGTGTGTAGCCAATGCCTGTTGGCGGTGCTGAACGCGCTCTTGCCTGTGAAGCTGCAACGCGCGAAGCCATGGACAGAATTTGTCAATTAGATTGCAGTCACAGTGACAGGCCAGGCACGAGGTTCTTGCACCTGGGTCAGTTGCGCGCATTAGTGTTACTCCGCGACGCCCCAAGGCTGGCTGGTGTGGCCGCGCGCGCTCAGCTCCTCGTACCGCCAAGCGCGGCAGCGTGTCGCGCTGCCAGGCACATGCGCACTGCATGCAGCGCAGCAACCTACCTCGTGCACCTGCGCGTCGCATCCTCTGCGCGTGACGCCTCTGCCTGGGCCTGGCCCGTGGCCTGGGCGGCCTGCGCGTGAGCGGCCGCCAGCTGCACACGCACGCAGGCGCACGCCAACAACAGCAAGGCAACAGCAAGGCGGTCAAGCAGGCCGACAACAGCAAGGCAACAGCAAGGCGGTCAAGGAGCGCTGCTGCTGCTGCTGGGAAGTGCGCCACTGCCACAACTACGTCTGCTACGGCTTTGCGTGGTACGGCGCAGACCGGGCAGCCACGGCGCGCCAAGGACCGCAGAACTACAATCGAATCCCGCACTCAACCACCACCCCAGTCGGGCAACGACCCATACACGGGCCCAAGCGGGTACTCGCTCAAGCACACCCGGGGCTGGTGCACACCCGACGGCGAATACAGTCCTACACATGATACTGGTTCCCCAAAGATTGGGAAGATCACACTGGTTCCTCACTATACTAACCAGGGGTTGATGCGCGGCATGCGCCGACTACTCTCCCCATGCATGCATGCCTACGTGCGCCATGAGGTGGCGGGTGCCGGCAAGGGCCACCAATCATCTCTCTCAGGGGCTGCCCCAGGGCCGTCCCGTGGGCTGCCCAACCCCAACCCCACCTGTGCCCTCAGGTCATTGAGCTGGTCCTTTGCAGCCGCGGCCTGCGCCTCAAGAGCCGACCGCGCTGCGGACTCCTGATCCGAGCGAGCACGCAGCACCTCAACCTGCGCAGTTGCAAGTCCGAGAGTGCGCGAGTGAGGCGCAGCGGCAGGTCCTGGGAGTCAGCTGTTGTTGCCCATGGATGGCCAACAAGCTGACACGACCTGGAGACGAATCAACGTGCCTTGGGTGTCAGCAGCACGCAAGTCCCGTGGGCTATGAAACGGTTGTTCAAAAACTATGCAAGGCCTGTCACTGCTCTAACCCATCACACACGCTTACCTCCGCCTGCAGTGCGGCGACCTGGGCACGCAGCTGCACGGAGCCCGCCTCGGCGGCAGCAGCCGCAGCCTGAGCGGCCGCTAGCTGCTCCCGCAACAATGCAACCTCCGCCTCCTGCGCGGCGGCGCGCGCCTGCAGCTCCGCCACCGCCGCGGCGCCGCGCTCCTCCGCCGCGGCCAGCTGGGCCTTGAAATCATCCTGTGCGGCAGCCAGGCGCGCCGAGAGGCTGTCCGCGTCCGCGAGCGAACGCGCAAGCGCGGCCTCCAGGTCGCCGGCGGCGGCGGCGGCGCGCGCCGTTGGCGCCGTCAAGGGCGGCCTTGAGCTCCAAGCGCATCGCCGCCTCCACGGCGGCAGTCTGCTCGGCAAGCTTGGCGGCCGCCGCAGCCACGTCGGCCCGCGCCGCCTCCAGCGCCGCGGCGTGCTCTGCGGCGGCGCGCTGCGCGGCCGCCTCCGCCTCAGCGCGCTGCGCCGTCATGGCCTGCCGCGCGCCGTCCAGCTCCTGGGCCTGCAGCATGCAGCGCGTACGGGTACGTACGGCATCGAAGGGGTGAGCTTACTGAGACGTACGCGTACGAGGAGGAGCAGCACATCGGGCCTGCATGCAACGCAGCGTCACATACCGCCGTCGCTGCGACACACCCAGCGCTCAGTCCGACGCGTCAGTTCCTTAAGCTTAACGCACACATAGCCTGGAGAATCCGAAAACCCGAAAGACGGCACAACCTAAAACCTGTGCCGCGGTACGAGACATCACCAGTGTCGCACGGCCTACAACGTGCGTGCAGTATGGGGTGCGGCCTGGTCGTACGGTGCCTACGAGCAGAGACATGCCTGCGGAGCGCGGTCTTGGCTCTCCACTTGCACGCAGAGCCAAGCAAGTGCGCCTCTCCGCCTTGTCGGCCCTGCAAGGGCTCTCTTTGGCCGGTCCGGCGGCTGCTGCGTGCGGTAGGATGTACCTGACGGCCGTCTCGGCCGCTGAGGTTGGTGCAGAGCATCCGGATGGGCAGTTGGTTTACGACTCATGTGAGGTTTTCCATCACATGGCGACATCGGTTCAGGATTCCTGCTTACATCTCATTTGCCGTCCTGCTGCCGTACCTGCGCGGCCTTGAGCGCATCCAGCTCCTCAACGCGCCGCTGCTCCAGCGCCTGCAACGCGGCGGTGGCCTCTGCCAGCTTGGCGCGGAGGTCCTGGACAGACAGACAGACAGACAGACAGGGGAGGGGCGGTCGCAGAGCAAGCAGCCGGCCAGCATGAGTGCATGCTGATGACACTACATCACACAACCATCACCTGGGACTGCCACGCACAAGCCTGTCCGTGGCGGTGCGCCTGATCCGCCCGCTCTTACCTCGACCTCGGCGCTTAGCGTCTGCTTGACGCCGCTCAGCTCCTGCTGCGCCGCCTGCGCCTGCGTCGCCTGCTGCTCGGCCATGTCGTCCAGGCGGCGCGCCAGCTGCTCGGCCTGGCCGCGCGCCTCGCCCGCCTCGCCGCCCAGCCGTGCGCTTTCGGCGCTGGTGGCGCGGAGGCGGCGCTGGTGTCCTCCAGCTGCTGCCGCAGCTCCTGCAGCAACCCGGAAAAGGCCGACTCCTGCGTAGGACGAGGAGGGGGGCAAGAAAGGCCGGCAGGCTTTCAGTCCATCAGCCGTCGGTCACTTTTGCGCGTGGCAGGTGGATTGAACATGCATCCCCAGCTTCTTGAGTGCGGGGAGCTGGTCTCTCCCTCTTGGTAACGTCTACGCCTCAAGTGGCTGCTACACTCCGCAAGTTGTTCTTGCACACCTAATGTATGGTGCTACTACACAGGGATACAGAAACGCCCGAGCCGAAGCCCTGCACCCTTTCCTGTGATACGCCCTCTCGCCTCCTCCGCCTCCGGGCGGCGCCACCAGCCCCACCTGCTTGCTGATCTGCTCCTTGTGGCCCGTTACCAGCACCGACGCCTGCTCCTCGTACCGCCCCGCCACCTCCCGATGGAACACCTCCAGGGCCTTGGCGGCAGCGGGCGGTAGAGCCGGCAGGCCCGCCAGCGCCGCCGACGAGCCGTCGGCGCCGCTGCCGGGCGCAACGGCCGGCGGCGAGCCGGGCATTGCGGGCGGCGATGGCGGCGGCGGCCTCCGCCATGCGCGCCTCCACGGCGGCTCGCGCGGCCGCCGCCTCCTTGGCCTGCCGTACCTTGACCTCCTCCAGCTGGGCCTTGTGCTGCTTCAGCAGCTCCTTGCGCACGGCATCAGCGATGGTGGCGGCGTCGAGGAGCGGGCTGGCGCGGCGCCGCGCCGCCGTCGGGACCCTTGAGCTGAGCCTGGAGGCTGTCCAGCGCAGCCTGTAGGGACAGCAGCGTACAGCACAGTACGGCACACAGGGCGTGTCTTTTCGCCATCACCACGTGCTTGCGTCCGTGATGACCCTTGGCCAGACAAGGCCAAAAGGGTGTGTTGGGCAAGCGTTGTCGTGTCCAGAGGGTGTCGGTCACCTTTTGCCTTCATGTGCCATTGCATGTATTGGGAATAGCCCAATACATCAATACCATCGTGATGGCCATCGGCAAACTCTGCCCGTGTCCGACCTGGAGCTCTGGCTGTCTCTCGCTGGCTGGCTGTCTCACTGGCCACAAGCAGGCTACGCTGCCATCAAGCTTCGTGTACCGCCAAGGGTGGTAACATCCACCGTTAGGCGAACCCCGCCGGACGACGGAAGTGCTCAACGGATTACACAAACCAGCGAGCATCCAGCGCACCTTGAGCGCCACCGTCTGGCCGCTGCGCTCGGCCATTTGGTCCAGCAGCAGCGACTGCTGCTCAACCAGCCGCGCCTCGTACTGGCGGCGCAACTCGGCGGCGCCGTTGGCGGCGGTGACGGCCGCCAGGGCCGCCTCATCGCGCGTGGCGCGCGCGGCCCCCTCGGCCGCCGCCACCTGCGCCTGCAGCGCGGTCTGCTGCTGCGCGGCGGCAGCGGCCTCCTGCTCCTTCTTTTGCAGCTGGCCCTGGAGCGACGCCACCTCCTGCAGGGGGAGGCAGCAGCAACAACCGCAGGCGCTTGATGGGAACGGCCACGAACCCTTCAAATCAACAACAGGAACAAGTGCAAGGCAGGAGCCACGCCGCACAAGGCCGCACAAGAATTGCCGAACGGGACCTTTCGGGAGCCTTGACAACAGAGCGAGCCGCCTGCAACACCACAAAGCGGCGAGGGTGCGCGGGTGTTGCTGCCTCAGGCACCAGCCACGTACAGCGGGCCGGCTGAGCGGGCAGTGCCCAACCCTGCGCCGCACTCGCAAGCCAAGGCCACCATCGTCACTAATGGTGCTGCCTTGTACGTAATCGCGCCGCGCGTAGACACCCTTACCTGCCGTGCGTATGTCTACAACGAGCGTGCACCAACCAGGGCCCCCCCGCCCTGGCGGCGCCCAGCCCCCCACACACACACACCTGCGTGACGCCCGCCAGCTGCTCCTGCACCTTCGCCACCTCCGTGTCGCGCTCCGCCTTGGCCTGGGCCACGGCCTCGGCCAGCCGCGCGGCGGCCTCCGAGCGGGCAGCCAGCAAGCTGGGCGGTGACGACGGCGGCCTGCTGCTCGCGCAGGGTCTATGCGAACACAGGGAGAGGAGGAGGAGGAGCGGGAGGATTGGCGTCAGACGGTGCTAATCAATCCCGTCATTACGTTTAAATTGATGTAACATGCTATTAGCAGTACATCTCATTCCACGTGAAGCGAGAGGTGAGTGGCAACCTCTGTTGACGCGCATGGGGTGACGATATGCACCTATGGGGGATCGCATCGCCACGCACGACGCGTCACTCAGGGCGGCTGCCACAAAACGTGCAGGCTGCTGTCGCTGCCTCGAAGGGCAGCAGCAGTATGTGGCTGTGGCAGCTTGTATCGTTTGCTTCATCGCTGAAGACACTGAGCAACACATCATGTCGTACACCGGTAACACATCATGTCGTACACCGGTAACACATCATGTCGTACACCGGTACGCGCGCCCCGCGATGTGTTCCCCTCCCTGCCAGCCCACTGCCTCCCGGAAGCGCGAGCGACTGGCAACGCACACATTAAGAAGAAGATACCCACACATTAGAAGGATACCCACACACGGTCGTTTGCGCTGGGTGCACAGTGTGTTGTGTGTGTGCCGTCCTGGGTTGCCGCACTGCCTGCCCGTTTGCATTTGCCTGCGCAATTGTTTAGCTGTGCCGTTCGTTGCGCGCATCGTGTGGGCGGTGTCGTCTCAGCCAGCCCAGCACTTTGTCTACGCCACATACAGCCAGCTGGTGTGGACTTTGCGCCGTCCATCCTCGCTGGCGCCTTTCGGTACAGTCGGATTCGTTTGTTCTTCCCACGGTCTCTTTTCTTACATACACTTAAAAAGAAGAACACACCAACGCACACTTAATAAGAAGAAGAACACACCAACACACACACTAAGAAGAAGACAACACACATACACACACCACCACACACACACACACAACAAGCCCGCTGTCGCACCCGCACTCTGCGTGCAAAGGATGTATTCGGCACAGTGCAACCATCTGCTCGCGCCTTGGCCTAGCCTCCCTGACACACACGCAAGGGTTGGTTTCCGAGCGCGCACCTCGAGCTCCACCTCGAAGCGCGCCTCCGCCGCCGCCAGCTGGCCGCGCAGCGCCTCGGCCTGCGCCTCCGCGGCCACCGCGGCCTGCTGCAGAGAGGCCTGCTCGCGCCGCAGCGCCTCGGCCTGGGACTGCCGGACCGCCAGCTCCGACTTGAGCGAGTCGACCTATTCGTTGCAGGGCCACAGCGCCAGGGACGGGCCGCGGCGGGAATGGGGCGTGTGCCGTCGTACCGGATGCGCATGCGGTGTGGCGACAGCAGATGGCAGACGCAGCAGCAACAGCGCTGCCGTCGCCCTAACAGAAGCGGTGGCTGTCAGGCAGGCTGTCAGGCAGGCAGGCAGGCAGGGTTAACGGCACCATTCACGGCCTCCCTCCCAAGGGTGGCCTGTACGAGCAGCACGGGTAGCTGCGGGGCACAGCTGACCTGCGGCTGAAGGAAGGCTTGGCCCCGCCGCCCACGCCCGCTGCCCCAGCCGACCGGCCGGGCCGCTTACCTCGCTGGACAACACCACCGCCGTCTCCTCCAGCGCCGCCTGCTGCTGCTCCGCCTGCGCCATCAGCCGCGCCTCGAGCTGCGCCAGCGCCACGGCGTGCTGCGCCGACAGGGCCTGTGGCGAGCGGGCAGGCGCGCACGCACGAGGTGCATTAACAGCATGTTTGATTATTTTCCGAGCTGTTGTGCAACCACCGTCTTGCCGCCCTCATGCATCCCATGGGCACAAACAAGTCAGCTAGGGAATTACAAGGACTGCGATCGTTCCATTCCTTGCAAGCACTCATGCATACTACGAGGATTGATGCATCCGAGCGATGCGGTGAATGCCCCGTTGACCCAAAACGCCAACAGCACCGCCACCGACCCCTCCATCCCCAAACCAGTCCAGGACGCCGACTGCGCAGCCCCCGGTCCCCGCCCACCTGCAGCTCCGCCGCCAGCTGCGCCTCCGCCATGGCCTGCTGCCGCGCCGTCGCCTCCTCAAAGGCCGACCGCGCCGTCGCCGCCTCCGCGGCGGCGCGCTCGCGCTCCTCGCCCGCCGACGCCACCGCCTCCCCGGCGGACAACTCCAGCTCGGTGACGTGCTCGCTGAGCGCGTTGTAGGCGGCCGCGGCCTTGGCCAGCTCCTCCTGGAGCCGGCACGGGGGAGGTACGGAGGCGCAGTGCGGCAGCAGCACGGGCCGCGGCGCAGCGCGGGACACGTAAAAGTCCGGTACACAGCGCGACGGTTATCCGCTGCAGCGCTGCGGCGGGCGCAGGCCTGCTAGCAGCCATGCGCCGCAACCAACATGGGCGTTTGGTACGGAGCTTGGCATATCAGTGTGGAGGTATAGCCCCTGTGGCCGATAAGCGCACGGCATGCGCCGTTTGCAGCAGTGCGCTCGTTCGGCGCATGGGGTATGCGCAAGCCTGTTCCCGGTAGAAGGGGGAGCTGCACCAGCAGCCGATTGCGCAACGGCGGCAGCGCCATGTCGTAAGTATGAGCACCAACTTGCTCAAAGTCCCAGCGTTGCATGGGCTGAGCGGCACGGCACGCACCTGGTGCGCAGCTCGCAGCGCCGCCTCCCGCTTCACCAGCGCCACCTCGGCCTCCGCGCGCGCCGCCTCCAGCGCTGCCGCCATGTCGGCTGCCTGCTGCTTGGCCACCGACTGCGCGGCGGCGGCAGCGGCCGCCATGTCCTCCTTGCGCGCCGCGATCTCCTCCAGCAGCTTCTGCTGCTGCTCCACCAGCCGCGCCTCGTACGAGGCGCGAACCTGCAGTGCAAAGGAGGCGCACGGTGCTCGACAACGGGCGGTACGGTACGCACCAGATCACATAGGGCCTGGCGCATAGCACAACATGTGCAAGCCGCGCACGGAGGACGGTAACGGGATCAAGACATGGGCCTAGGCACGGGCTGTCGACAAGTTGGGCGCGCGCGCGCGTAAGCGGACACTTGACACACACACGCGCTGGGATATGCTCCGCGCGCACGCCTCTGCACGCCACGCGCCTGGCGATGCATGCTGCCAACCGTGACGGCATGGCACACGACGCCGGCGCCGCATCAACGGGCCGCAGTAAGTGCGCGGCGAAAAGACGTCAAGCCTGCGCGTTGGCGAACTGCCTGGGCCCTGCTGCGCAACGCATGCCGTACCTCTGCGAGCTCCGCCGCCGCCGCCGCGACGACGGCCTCCATCTGCTGCCGCTGCGCGTCTGCCTCCGCCACCTGGGCCTCCAGCCGGGCGTCGACATAAACGCGGGCCGCCTCAAGCTGGTCGCGCCAGCGAGCGGCCTGCAGCCGCAGTAGCACGTGCGGTGGCAGTCGCAGCGCAGCAGGGAGACGCAGCAGGCCCAGGACCGATGCAGCAACGTGGCTGTCGCAACGAGACGACGCTGTCAGTGTCGCGCAACGTGACAGCGCGCGGAGCTACCCTACCCTACCATGCATACAGTGGCGTGGCTGCGAATATCACATGCGCGATGGAAGGCGTTGTAACCATCACATCATCATCTCGCCGCCGGTCGCCGCCACAGGGCCTTGCAAGTCCCCCCCCCCCCAACACACACACACACACACACTAAGAAGAAGAAGATACGCTGTTCTGAATACTGTAATGCAGGCAGTGGACCGCGCATACCTGTGCAAGTGAGTCGCGTGTGTATGTAGGTGTGGCCGTGGGTGGGAGGTGAAGTGGCGGGCGGGACGACGTCACAAGGCCCATGTAGGGGAGGTTGGAAATACGGGAAGTGAAACGCTGGCGGCTGAGTAGCTGCTGCTGACGCTGAGGTGTGTGTGAGAGAGTGGGGCTGGGTATGTAGGAGAGGTGGTGGCCGAAACTCCCATGCCGCACGGCACCACTAAGCAAATGGCAGGCGAAGTGCAGTGCGCAACCCAGCGCACTGCACTTCGCGACACGGTTAAAAACGGAACCCGCACGCTAGTGCATGCAGTGCGGCCCGTGTTACTCCGTCAAACCTGTACTGATCTGCGGACACAAGGCGAAACGAAGCGGCGCGGCGGACGCGTGGGGCCACACACACACACGCTCCTGTTTCCTTCCCTTCCTGCCGTACCGCCATGCTGTCGTTCAGTACGTACCTGCATAGCGCTCTCGCGCGCCGCCATGGCCGCTGCGGCGTGGGCAGTGCCCTCCGCCTCAGCGGCAGCCACCTCTGCCGCCGCCGCCCGCTTCTCCGCGTCCTCCACCGCCGCCTCGAGCGCCGCCAGCTTGGCGGCCATCTCCGCAATCTCCACCTCTTGCTCTGCGCGCGCCTGTTTGGTGCGCGCCAAGAACTGTAGGAGCAGGGAAGCAACACACATGCAGCACAGCCATGTTCTGCTGAGGTGGGCTGGGACGCTGGCTGCTCGCCTGGGGAATCCAGTGCCTGAACGTTTGGGGCGTGCGTTACTACACGGCATTCGTGTTGGATACAGACCTACAGCACGTCATCACACACGCACGCACGCACATACACACTTAATAAAAAGAAGATACGCTGAGCTGAATACTGGAATGCATGCCGTGGGCCGCGCATACCTGTGCCAGTGCGTCGCGTGTGTGTATGTTGGTGGCCGTGGATGGGAGGTGAAGTGGCGGGCGGGGCGACGTCATAAGGCCCATGTAGGACACACACGCACACACACGCGCACACACACACATACACACACACACGCGCACACTTAATAAAAAGAAGATACGCTGAGCTGAGTACTGGAATGCATGCCGTGGACCGCGCATACCTGTGCCCAGTGCGTCGCGTGTGTGTATGTTGGTGGCCGTGGAGGGGAGGTGAAGTGGCGGCGGGGCGACGTCATAAGGCCCATGTAGGGGCAGTTGGAAACACGGGGAAGGGAAACGCCGCGCACACATACACACTAAGAAGGAGAACACACACACAACGAAGACGCGCACCTCCTGCTGCGCCGCTGCCAACGCGGCCTCCCTGCCCGCCACGGCCAGCTGCTCCGCCTCCAGCAGCTGCGCGTCGTACTGCCGCTTCGCGGCGGATAGCTGCGCCTCGAGGTCCGCGGCGCGCGCCACCAGCGCCTCCACCTCGGCGCGCAGCGCCGCCTCCACCGCCGCCGCCACTGCTGCTGCTGCCGCCGCCGCCTGCTGGTCGCTGGCGCCGCCCGTCGCAGCGGCGGTTGCGCCGTCAGCTCCGGAGCCGGCCGGCCCAGCGGCCTTGGCCGCTTGCTCCTGCGATTGCTGGCCGAACGCTTCGGGGATGATCGGCGCGCTGAACGTGAGGTCCTGGAAGCCACGGCCCATGTCGCCACCGGCAATCGCCTGCGCTGCGCCGGCGTCGGCCAGCGCCATGCGCAGCGTCTCCTGGTCGTACGGTGGTACAGCGGGCGCGGCGCCAGCCGCTGCTGTACTGCCTCTCGCAGCCGCCTTGGGTGCGCCGTTCAGGCCCGCCTGCGCCGCCATTCCCGACGGCCCGGGCTTTGCACTTGCCTGCTGGGGCTGGGCTGCTACGCCAGCTGTGGGGACCCCGTTTGCCGCCGCAGCGGCGGCGCCGCCTCCGCTGCTGCTGGCACTCTGCTGCTGTTGCTGCTGCTGCTGCCCATCAGCGGCAGCTGCAGCTCGGCTTGCGGCCGCACCGCCGCCTTGGCCCGCACCGCCGCCTGCTGAGCCGTCAGCTTCGCCTGCAGCGCCTCCTTGGCATCGCGCATGGCCTCCTCGCACGCAATGACCTGCGCGTAAGGTGCATGCGCTTGTTGAACCGATACTATGCGGACGGCTGATCCGGAGGAGGGGCGCCGCCTATACGTCTCTGAGGAACACATGGCAAAGACAGCAGACCGCCCGAGCCAACCAATGCAATGGAACGAAGGACTGACGATCAGCGCCAAAGAGGCCCCATTCGACCGGTCGGGGGGCACGCACCCACGGTTCGCCATTTGATGCCATTTGCATCGCCCGCTCGCAACAACAATCCTCGTGTTGTCGCTTTTTCAGAATCAGCTTTCAAGGCTTAGCAGCTTAAGGAGCAAGCTGGCTAGCAGACCTACTTGGCGCTTGGCGCTGTCGGCGGGGAAGGGCCCCAGCTGCCGCGTGCGCATGTCGTACTCCAGGGCCGCCTGTTCGTACTCGTGCAGCAGGCCGAGCATCGTCTGCAGCTCCACCGCCGGCACGGAGCCCACGAGCGACGCCAACGCCGCGCCCAGCGCCGCCGGTGTATCCTTGGGCCCTGCGCCGTTGTCGCCAGCCACGGCTAATGCAGTGCTGCTGTTGGCAGCGCCGCCCAGGTCCACGCCAGCAGCTGCGGCCGCTGGGGCAATGGTACCGTTACCATTGCCAGCAGCGGCGGCAGCAGCCGCGGCCACCTCTGCCGCTACCGCCGCCGTGCCCTTGCCTGTCAGCTGCTCAAGCTCCTGCAGCCGCGCCTCGTACTTACGGCGAGTCTCGCCCAACTGCCAGGCCAGGCGCGAGTTGCGGAAACGCGAGTCGCGCAGATCCTTGCGCAGCGCCTCCAGCTGTACGGCGTACGATTCGGCGCTGGCGGCGGCCGCCGCCGCCGTGTCGTCAGCGTACTTGGCGTCGGCCCCACCGCCGGCAGACCGCGCTGCAGCAGCAGTGCCTGCGCCGGCCGAGCTGCTGCCGCTGGCGGCGCTGTCACTAGCCGCAAAGGTGGCGAGCATGAAGGAAGAGGAAGCGCAGCAGCGCCTGGCCCTGGCCGTCGGCAGCGTCCGCGCCTCCAGCTGCTCCGAGGACCACCTCGACTGCTGCGGCGGCGCTGGCTTGCTGCTGCTGGCCGTCAGGCTCGGTGATGACCTCATCCGCCTCGACAACCTGCAGCGGCACGCACAGCAAAGAGCAAGCACAGTTACGGCGCAACAGCGGCCCAACCGCCCAATAGATCCGTGCAGTAACTGTTTTCTGCTTCTCGCCACTGCGTAGCGCATATGGCCGGACCTGGCAAAACGCTCTTTGAAGGCCAGCGGTCCCGTCACTGTCCCATCACACACTTGGTCCGCGGACGCTAACGCGCAGCAAAAGACGGCGGGCTTGCAGTCGGATGGCCCTACCGGTGCCCGCCTCAACGGCCCTCCCAACAAGAACGCGCCACAGCACGCGGAAGTAGCTTTAGCGACGGCCACCCCGTGCTGCGGCTTACGCCGGCTGCCCGAGACCCCGCGGCGGCGCCGCAGCTCCCACCTTGAGCACCTCTGGCGGCAGGTCGCGCGGGTGCCGCTTGGGGATGACGACGGCGGGCGTGGTGGGCGTGTGGCCCCAGTAGCACGTGAACAGCGGCTCGGCGCCGGGGCTTGCGCCGGCCAGCACCTCGCTGAGGCGCAGGCTGCGGTTGGGGCCCGGCTCCCAGCAGAAGCGGCCCTGGTCGTACAACACCACCTGGCGTGCGGCAGCGGCAGCGGCAGGCGGCAGGCGGCGGGTACGGGAGGAAGGGACAGGGGGGCGTTGAACGGCGGGCGTGCCGCACCGTGCACTGCACTGCACTGCACTGCTGCATGACGCGCAGGCGTCTGCGTGATTGGCCCTCATTCCTCGCGCCTTGGCCCATCCTTGGGCACGCATGCTTGGGTTGGGTAGGGGCGACGCACACACCCCTTACCTAAACCCCCGCCCCGCCACCACGCACCCGTACACGCCACCGCCCTTTAGACATGAACGTCAACACCAGGCCTCCCAACCGCCTCCCGCCCCCCGGACCGTCACCTCAGCCCCACCACCACCGCCACCTCCACCGCCACGTCCGTGTGCCGTACCTTGGCCTCGACGTCTGCGTTGGCCGGCAGCGGCAGCTCCGCGTCCCAGGCGTGGCCCGGCTTCCACGCCATCTGCACACCGCCCGACGGGTTCCACGCGCCCAGCGCCGGCAGGCTGCCCACCAGCACCAGGTGCTGCCCCGGCGCCGTCACGAACTGCGGTACTGTGAAGTGCACCAACGACAGCGCCTTGCTGGCGGGCAGCGGGCCGGAAGCTGCGGTGGCGGGCCGGGGGAAAAAGCAAAAGGGAGATGCTGGTCCGTCAGCAGCGGTGGGGCATATGGACCAACCGAACCAAAGCAGAAGTGATGTCTTCACAGTCACGCGCTCCATCACATCGGCTGAGTGGTGACATGGTGATGATAGCGGCGGAACACCACAGGTGCGATCAGAAGCCCGTAAGCCCGCCCGGGCCCGGCCTCGGCCCCTGCCCCTGCCCAGACCTACGCAGCGCCCTCTTCTCCGCGCTTCAGCCCCTTTCAAAGGGCCAACCCACCCCCCTCGTCGTCGTCCAGGTGCGGGCGGTACAGCGCCTGCGCGCAACCGGGGATGCCCCAGTGGCAAAGCATGACGTAGTGGCCGTTGACCGTTGGCGGCGCGCCGGCCGGCGCGCCGGCCGGCGGCGGCAACATGTCCGACTCGGGCGGCGGCTGCAGGCTGATGATGCGGTTGGGGCCCGCCTCCCAGCGCTGCTCGCCGTGGCCGGGGCCCAGGACCACCACCAGCTGCGCGGCGAGGACGTCCAAAAAGTGGCGCGAGGCGGGACACGGAGCGTTAAGCGCGTCAGTACAGGGCTGTTGCCGCATTGTGCGCGACAGGAGAGTCGTTGATACACGGAGCAATAACGCGTCAGTACAGGGCTGTTGCCCGCATTGCGCGCCACAGGAGAGTCACTGATGCACGGAAGCCTTACCGCGTACCAACACGCAGCCAACAGGCACTTCCAGCCGCGCGCGCCGGTACAAACCCGACCGACTGCGGGCCGGCATCCGCAACGAACACGACGGACGCAGGTGCTGCCGCAACACCCGTGCTGCATCGTTACCGGCTGCGACAGCGGCGAAGAAGCGAGCGGGCAGACAAGCGCAGCGTGGGGCGTGGGTGGGTGGGGGCGCAGCGTTGTGGGGGGGGGGGGCAGCGTGGGTGGGTGGGGGGGGCGCACCTTGGCCTGAACGGTTCCCTCCAGGGGCAGCTCCACCTCGCCGCGCCACAGGTGGCGGCGCTGTGCTGCAGCTCGACGGCCTCGTTGACGTTCCAGCCGCCCAGCTCCGGAACCGACCCCACCAGCAGCACGCGCGTGCCGGCGCCGCCGATGTACAGCGGCACCACCACCTCCACGCGCGCGCGGGGGCCGGCGCTGGCGGCGCGGCCCTGCGCGGCGGCGGCGGCGGTGGGGCAGCACGGAGCGCGTTGGCAGAGGTATGGTGTTGCCCGATGCAGTTGTGCAGGGAGGGAGGAAGAAATCGCTAGGGCCGAAGTCCGTACGGCATATGTGTGAGGGGGTGGGTGGGTGAGGGGGCGCTCGGCTGTGCCGCCAATTTCCTGTCGCTGCGCCTACAAGCTCATGTGCGACAAGCGACAGGAATGATCCGGCTCGGACCGCAATCCAACCCTACTTCTGTGCAACAGTGCACCTATTCGGCTAAGGCACCTCAGGCGGGCGAGGGAGGGTGCACTTGTGCCGCGCCCGAGCGTGCGGGGTGCTATGTTCAGCCCTTCGCTCCCAGCCCACTGGCGTGGAGCGCACCTTGGTGCCCGGCGTGGCCGCCTCCGGTGCGTTGTGGTGGCTGTCCTCCTTGCCCCATTCGCACCACACCACCTGCGGCTCCGGCTCAGCCGAAGGCTTGATGGGTGGGGCCTGCGTTGCACAGCGAAAAACGCACTAGCATTGTGTTGTGTAGCTGTACGTGTGCAAGTGCGTGTACGCAAACTCCAAGGCACGCAGCATGATTGCCACGGATTTCTAGCTCGTGTGCAGCCTGCACTCCAGGCGTGCATCAGCATCCGCGTTGCAGCGCAGTGCTGATCCGCGTTCTAGGCATACAGCACGCTGGCATACGGCACACAGGTATACGTTACGCAGCAGGCACACAGGTATACGTTACGCAGCAGGCATACGGCACCAGGCTAGGCTGCAAGCGCCCACAAGCGCGCATGCAGGCAGGCAGGCATGACCGCCGGCCTGCGCACCTTGAGCTGCAGCTTCCGGTTGCGGCCCGGCTCCCAGCTCGCCGAGCGGCCAGCGTTGACGTCCACCAGCACCAACCTGCAGCCGGAAACGCACCACAGGGAGCGAGCTGGGTGTGGCACAGGACAAGCACCTCTCGCATGTCTGCGGAGCAGCATGCGACCATTAGCGAGCTGCGGTTGGCATGCGGGAAGCGCCCGGATGCCCTGCCGCGGGCCGCGGCATGTGTCGCGCCCCGCTGCACACGACACATGCCCACGCGGAGTGCAGCACACGTCACGGCTGTTGTCGCTTACTGTGACGCGTAATCTCTCAGACGGACGCCAGCCCCAGTAACCCACGCCTGCTCCATTCTGACACGAAGCGCACCCCCAAACAGCCACCCAACTGTCCAAACTGGTCGGACGTGAGGCGAGCCTCCGAATTCGTATCCCCCGGCAATGCAAACCAAATCACTCCCGCCCCCCTCCAGGGTGGATACACCGGTCAGGTTCTCTTTCTCCTTTGGGCCGCCCCCCTCCTCCCACCTGCCCCCGCCTCGCCACGCGCCCCTCCTCTCCCCCCCCCCTTGCGCCCACCTTGAACTCTGAGCCGTCCAGCGCCGCGGCGGGCGCCTGCAGCGCCGCAGCCCCAGCGGTGGCCCTCGTGCCACGTCATAGCCAAGCCGCCATCCGCCTTCCAGCCGCCCAGCACCGCGGCGCTGCCGACCACGACCAGCTCCTGGCCCGGCCGGGTGGCGAACGACGGCACCACGAACCACAGCAGCGCGTCCGTCGCCACCGTGGCGCCGGCGGCAGCGCCGCCGCTTGCGGAACTCTCGCCGCCAGAGGCGGCGGGGGCGGCGGGAGCAGCCTCCGCCTCAGCCGCCACCGCCCCAGACTGCGTCTCGGCGCCGGCGGCGGCGGCAGCGGCCGGGGCGTCCCTGACCACGGCGGCGAGGATTTGCGCCTCCGCCACAGCGGCGATGACCTGGACCTCGCTGGCGCTGACAGCGCCGCTGGCGGCGGTGCTGCTGCCGGCCTTCTGGGCGGCTGGGCCCGCTGCAGCAGCAGCAGTGCCGCTCGTGCCGTTGCCGTTGCCCTCGGCATGGTAGCCGTTGCTATTACCGTTGCCGTTGCCTGTGGTATGGACGCCGTTGCCGTTGCCGTCGGCCTTGACGGCTTTGGCCCCGTCGCTGCCGTTGCCGCCGTCCCTGCTGGTCTGTGCTGTGGCGGTGCGGCGCTCCTCGTACGGCGCCGCCTGACCCTCCGTACGCGCTGCGTCTGCGACCGCCGCGGCAAGGGCGTCCAAGTCGATGGCGCCGTCGGCGCCAGGGATGTCGGAAGTCAGGCCTGCTGCTGCTGCTGCGTCGGCCTTGCCCGGCGCCGCCGTGCTGGGTGTTGCCATGCGGCTGCTCTTGGCACGAACCGACGGCGGCTTGCCCTGAGGTGTCATTGCCGGGAGCGGGCTGTGCCGGCTGCCGCCCCGGCTGCGGTTCAGGCCCTGCGGCGTCGGCGTCGGCGCCTGCACGCAGACGCAGTGCGCGGTCACAGCAAAATGGCGCGAATCGCGGTACCGTGCATGCGCGATGCGGCGTTGCGCGCCATGCCGTCAAGTGCGGCATGCTAGAGGTACCACAAAGTGCGGGCAAACGCGGCCGGTCGCGGCCAGAAGACCAACAGCCGTGGGCGCGCCCGTGACTGCACCAAGGGTAGCTTGATGATCGACGTTTTGCGTCAAACGATGGTTGCGCCCCGTGCACCTGCATACGACCGTGCGCGCCCATACTCACGGCTGCAGCGCAAACGACCAGGCGGGTCCCACCAGGCTGCGCGAGCCCTCCGCGCTTCCCTTTGCCACGGCGCTGGGAAGAGATATGTTGTCCTGCGCGCGCAACGACACACCGGCGAAGGGGTCCCACTTGTTCCGGTACTTCAAAATGCCAGCAGCAGGCACGGCTAACCGTGCAAGCGGGTTGCCAATATCCTCCTTTCACCTACGTCCGCCAAGCAAGCGGTGCGCAACTGCCCTCACCTGCACTCGGTTTGCGTGCCGAGGAGGGCGGCCCAGCGGCAAGCGGCGTAGGCCGGACCGCCCGGAAGTCCTTTGCGCCAGCCTCATGGCTGCCATCCACGCAAACAACTGCTGGACGCATTTGTGACGTCTAAAGCCCACAGGGGCCAACAACGGGCGAAGGCGAGATGCAGTTGCCGAAACGCGAAAGCCCCCCCAAACGTGCACCGGCACCACTAAGCACGCAGCCACGCAGCTTGCCCTACGGCTTGCGCCTACGGTGACCTGACGCGAGAAGACAGCAGCTGCACGCACCAAGCTAGCCAAGCTTGTAACGCACGGCGGGGGGGGTACTTGAAAAACTGTTTGTTCCGGCGATGCTCTTCTCTCGTTCACGGCCACCCCACCCCAAACACCTCTCTCCCCGCTCAGCAGCTGGCACCGTGGTTTCGTTTGGCAGTGGCTCGAGCCCTGAGCCAAGGCCTGGGTAGTGCTCTGTGGCAGCACCGCCCCGTGCGGCCGGAAACGGGCGGTGCCGGCGTCACTGTACGGCCGAGGAGCTGGAAAAGGCGGGTAATGGGCCGCGGGCAGGCTAACAGGCAGGCTAACAGGCAGGCTACTGGGTACTCTGGCACGCGACGTGCGCAGATCAAGCCCTATCCGCTTGATGAAAACCAACCCTAGCACGCCAAAAAAGCAAAAGAGACGACCAGCCTCGTTTGGCAATGTGTGCCACGCGCGTTCCACTGTGTGCTGTGGAAACCGTTCCCGCTGCCGGCGCTGGAAAGGCGTCAGGGCACGCACACAAGTAGATCTTACGAGCTGCATGGCTGATGCCCACGCAAATCACACTGGGGCACCTGGAAGTCCACTGGGGCGACGCAGCGCGCGCAGCAGGCACTCGGCGGCGGCGGCGGTTCAATCAGTGTGCTCGGTCCGCACTTGCCACGATCCACGATTGCCAGGCATGAGTACGGCTCCGGGCGTACGCACGGCAGCGCAAGAACGCGGACGGGCATCAACGATGGACAGGCGTGCCCCTCCGCGCCTGCAATTGACTCGCCATGGCGGGCAGCGCTAATTGCGTGTGCGTGCATGCATGGACGCGATCCCTCGCAGCACTCTGCACGCTACACACGGCAGCCACAGCATAGGCGCCAAGCGCCGCTGTGCTGCTGCGGGGTTGCACGCGAGAGCAACGCCAAGTAACGGGGCCGCATCGGGGCACACCAGCAGAGCTGGCGCAGAGCCTTGGTGTCGCCGGCGGATGTGGCACGGCCGCCACCGCCACGCTCAAGCACCACGTGCCTTCCGTCGTCGATCTTTCAAGCCCAACAACCTCGCCGGGTGGGTGCCATGTGGCACTGGCCCCGGCATGCACGTCCTGCCGGTCTCGGCAGCCTGACCTCAAACAGCTGTGAGTACATGCCGCCTCTCCTTTTCATTCATGCGGGGGAGGGCGCCTCGAAGCTGATGCTCAAAGCCGCACAGTGCGCCCCCAAGTCCACCGGCCCCTGGTACGTGCACTGCACACGCGACGCCTGTAGCACACCCAGCATAAGGCAGCAACGCAAAAGACGTCGCCTGGGACGCGAAGGACGTCGCCTGGGACGTAGTGGAGCGCCGTGTCTGCAGTGCGCCGCATGCGCCTGCACATGCACATGCGCTGCCATGGGCGAGCCTAGACGTCGCGCGTCAGGGGTCCGACGGCGCCGGCTGCGGCGGCCGCAGCCATTCGCCTGTTACCCGCATCCGCCAGCAGCGGCACAGCACGCTTGCTGCGTCAAGTACACGCCCGAAGGGAGGGCGCGGCCTGCGCCGCCAGGCGACGGCCCTGCCGTTGGTGCCGCTGATGACGGCTCCCCTGTCAGCACTGGCCCATCCCAGGGAGGACCGCGCTGCTGTGCGGCGCCTTCCCGGCTAAACTGCTCGCAAAGCTGCTGCGCCCAGCCGCTTGCTAGCCCGGATGTTGCGCTGGCCAGGGCAGCACCTGGCGGCGGCCGCGCTGCAACCACCGCCGCCGCCGCCGCCGGCTGACCTGCGGCTGCCGCGGTTGTGCTGCTGCTTGCGTTGCCGTTCTCACGCTGTCCTCCGGATGGCAGCGTCAGCAGCAGCTGCATACACATCTCGAACAGCTGCCGCACGCGGGTGCTGTTCATGTACAGCGCAGCTGCTGGCGCCGTGTCTGCCACTGCCGGTGGTTGTGCGGCGGCGGCGGCGCCGGGGGCTCCTGTAGCTGCGTCAGGGGATGCCGGGCACCGCAGCAGGTACAGCGGTACCGTTGGTAGCCACGGCGGGCGCGCTGGCCGTACTAGTCCCTGCTTGACCTGCAGTGGTTGGTGCGGCTGCTGAAGCGGGGCTCCTGCTGCCGCGGGTCGCCGCAGCCGGTGGCACTGGTGGCGGCCCCTGACGTGGGTGCTTTCGGCGGCGGCGGAGGAGGAGGCGGCGGCGGTGACGGCGGCGGCAGGGTCGTGGGAGGTGCTGTAGGTGCCTTGAGAGGCGACGGCGCTGGCGGCAGCAGCGGAGCCGACGCCTTTGGCGATGGCGGCAGTGGCGCTGCAGATGCTACCTTTGGTGGCGGCGGCAGTGGTGGCTGTGGCGCCGCAGTTGCTGCCTTTGGTGCTGGCGTAGGCGGTGGCGGTGGTGCATGTGGTCGCGGCGGCACCTGCGCCGCCGGTGCCGGTGGCGTCGGGGCAGCCGCCGCCACCGGCGCCGCCGCTGCTGGCGTCACTGGCGCTGGCGCCTGCAGCAGCTTACGGTGGGTAGCGTTGGCGTCGTCGCTTGCGCGCGGCACTGAGGGATGTGCGGCTGGTGGGGTCGCATTCGCCGCCGGCACCGGCACCGCCGCCGCACCCGGCGTGGCGTTACCAGCGAGGTTGCTGCTGTTGCTGACCGCCGCCGTGACATTTCTGAGACGGCCACTGAGGGACGCCGCCGCGCGCGCCAGGCCCATACCGGCCAGCAACTGCCACACCCCATCGTCGCCTTGCGCACCGTCCTTGCGCAGCGCCCGCGGCGGCGGCGCGCCCAGCCAACACTGCACGTCTCCAAGCTGCTGATGCAAGTCAGGCCGCTGTTATTGCTGCCTCCAGCGGCTGCGCGGTATTGCTCCGCCAGCAAGGGTACAGCGCCCGCCGGCGCTGGCGGCGGGGGCAGGGGAGCCGGCGGCGGCGGGAGGCCTTCCGCGTTTTGCGCCATGGCAGCTCCGTCACCGCCGCCTGGTTTCGGGGCAGGTACCCAGCACGATGACGCGGCGTCGCAGCCGGGGCGCGGCGACAGCGCCGCCATGGTGGCGCCTATGAAGGCGGCGTGGCGCGCTACCAGGTCCAGGGTCGGGTCACCGGGCTGCACGCCGTACTGGTCTGCAGAGGTCGGCAAGGGCCAGGGCTATCACAATGATAGCCCTACAGGGGCCGGAAATCCTACGCTGTGCCAGTCTTTGCCTGCGCCAGTCTGTGCGATCTGCAGAACTCCAGGACCTGCCGCATCCCACCCAGCCCCCAACATGCACTATTGGTATTCACTGCGTCACATTGTACGGCAACTGCATGCACGGCGTGCCTGTAAGCCACTTAAAGCTAACATGCTGAGATGGTTCGTGCTCATTCGTGCGCGCAAAAGGCACGGCTGTACGTCCCTTTCGCCTCCCCCCTGCCACGCACCTGGCACTCCATCCGTGAAGACGTCCACCTCCCACTTCCAAAACAGCGACCCAACAATGGGCGCGCCGCCACCGGCGGGCGTGCCGTCCATGATGAGGCTCTCGAGCGCGGCGTAGGTGGCTTCGTAGGCGGGAGCGCGCACGGCGGACAGCACGGCGGGCGTCGCGACCCGCGGGTCGGCCACCTTCTTGCCAAACTCCTCCAGCAGCAGCGGCTTGCGCAGCCGGCAGCCGGCCGCGATGGAGAGGTGGCTGGTCAGCCATTCCACCAAGAACTCGGGGTACGGCCGGCTGCGGGTGGTACGACCAGTACGAACACCATATGCAGTTGTGGCGGTATCACAACCTTTCACGGAAGTTTGATGTTTGTTTCTTTTGTACATCATGCGAAGCTAGGGTTCGCACATGCATAGAAATGGACGTTGGCGGGTCGCCACTTGTACGGTTAGGCAGCTCAGCCACTGCCGCAGGACATGCGCGCGGTGGTCTTGCGTCCGCAGGTACAGCCACGCCCGTACATGCCGTACATGCTGCCCGGCGCGCAACGCACCCGCTGTCCCAGTTGTCGGGCCAGGCGTGCAGCGTCGCAAAGTCGATGTCTGGCAGCGCGTTGTTGGCCACAAAGTCCTGACCCATGGAGGAGGCCCAAGGGCCTGCACACGCAAGGCAGCGGCGGCGCGACAGGGCGGGAGCGATGCGCCGGCAGCCGTATGTTGGATGGGGGCGTCATGACTTCTGACGGACGCGGGCTTCACCCAGCAGAGAGTATTGCGGCAGCGTACACACTTCGCAAGAAGCACCTGTTGGCGCAAATGGTTTTTCTGTCCAGGTTAAGGGTGACCGGAGGACGGCGCGCTGCTGCTGCTGCACTGCCTGCAGGCAGCAGGACTGGCTGGCCAGTGCCAGCCGCCCCATCACATGCCCGCCCAACCCCCCGCCAGCGCGGACCCTCCACAACTGCCCTACACCTACACCTACACCTCGCGTGCCTACCTGGGTTGCTGTGGATGAGCTGCGGCGTGGACGGCCCGAAGAAGGCCCTCGCTGCCGACCGTGATCATGTGGTTGGGGTCCAGCTGCCGTACGAAGCCGCTCATCTCGGACAGCCACGCCTTCGGAGCAGCAGCGGAGGAGGTTCCCGGGTGGCGGTAGCAGCAGCAGGGAGGGGATGGTGGAACACAACTGCAGCTTTGCCAACGGCACGGCGCTGCCGCTCGGACGGGTCGACGTAATGCGGCGCAGAGGCTGCCTGCCACCCGGGGCCGGCTGACGTGCGCGCAGCACAACACTATGCGCGCAGCACAACATGCGCGCAGCAGGAAGAAGCGAGCGCGCGTGTGCGCAGACACAGCCAGGCGTGCGCAGCCACCGTGTGCACACACTCGCTGCTAGCAATCAGCCGCCGAGTCAGCTCAGACGGTGCTTACCAAGTTTGAGACGAAAAATCAATCACGTGCGTATAGCTCGAATAGCCTAGCATACATACATCAGTACTGATTGGATTGGGAAGATCATACATCAGTACTGATTGGATTGGGAAGATCATGCATCAATACTGGTTTAATGGCCGAGACCAGTGGCACCCGCTGGCCAGCTCGACAGTGCGCCGCCCGCCCCGCCTGAACCCCCCCTTGCCCTCCGCCCGACCCCCCTCGCCCCTCCCTGGCCTGCCTGCAGCATTCGGCCGCAGTCCGGCACCGCCCACGCCTCACAGCGCGGCTTCGTTGACCAGGCTCCAGGCTAGGATCGACGGCTCGTCGCGGTACTGCCGCCTGCACGTGGGCGTCGCACAAGGTGTCAGCCATGCATGGCTTTACATGTGATTGCATGCATCGGTGGTGGAGTACTAAAAGCTTGCTGCGCAGGAACGGCTCCCTGGAGCCGTGGACACCCCCGCTGGCTGGGCGTGCCGGTACAAGCCAACGAAGCTGCGACGTTGCCCCGCCCGCCACGTCGCCTCCGACCCACGACTATCACCGCACATACACTCCACTCGCGCAGGCAGGCGCGCGCGCTTCCCCGCACATGATGCATTCCAGTACTCAGAACAGCGTATCTTCCTCTTTCTAACACAAGCCAACGTTGGCAGCCGGGGCGTGCGCAGCGCGCGGGAGCGCCCGGCAGCAGCTCGCCCAAGCGCGTACCCGGTGTAGGTGTTGCGGCGGCTGATGATGGTTGCAACATGGTTTCGGTACAGCGCCCGCGCTCCAGGGTCGGACCAGAACAGCGCGTGGCGGCTGGCCTCGTAGCGCTGCTGCTGCTGCTGGAGCGACCACAGGCTGCTAGCGGCGCCGCCGCCGGCCGCGTCGTCGTTGGAGCCGGCCAGGCCCGCCGGGTCGCCGGGGGCGTCCGTTGGGCGCGGCTGCGAGCGCGGCGGCGCGGTGGGGCTCCAGTCCACGTACTGCAAGCACGGCGCGGGGCACGAGAGCGTTGCTGCGTTCGGCCGTGCAACAACCATGAACCATGGCACGGGGCTTGTCCTCGGAAAGGCAGATGCACACCTGTACCACTGACGTCACTACAGCATATCCGGTGCGGCCTGAGGCCATCATGAAACCCACGCAGCCTCAACCAGCAGCCGTACGCACAATGGTTGGCTCTGCTCATAGGGCCATACGCCCCCGGCCCAGGCTTCCCCCCCGGCCTTTCACTGCAGCCTCCCCGCCATGCACGACTTGCCTGGTCGACGCCGTTGTAGTACTTCCAGTTGTCAATGAAGCTGAGGATGACGTGGAGGCCAGAGGCGGAGGCGCGCGCCAGGACCCAGTCCAGCGCGCGCAGCGCGCTCTCCAGGTACACGCCGGGGCCGAGCTGCGCACGGCAGGGGCAGGGAGGGGAGGGGCATCAAGCGTGGCCAGGGCGGCGCGGCGGGGCGTCCGCAGTACGAAGGCCCTGTGGGGCGGGGGATGCGGGACCGGTGCTGACAGCAGGCAGGGACCGGCTAGGGTGCTATCGGACAAGCAAGCGGGCAGGAGGCGGAGGTGCGCTGACGAGGCGCGCGCCGCTGTACGGTACGGCAACGCACACAGGCGTGTTGAGCAGTCAGCCCGCGCAGTGTTTGTTGA
>JAZKJV010001744.1:600000-757801 GCA_037367405.1 Ottelia alismoides | reverse complement strand
TGAATCCCAGATGGATCGAACATCAACGAGCCTCCCTCGTACGGATGGTGGAGATCAAAACTGGCAGAGAGGCTCTATCAGACGGCGGAGGAGGGTCCTGGAAGAAAAAGACGCCGGCGAGCTTCGTCCGGCTACTGTACGTGTGAGGGACCTCCTCCGGTGCTGCTCTTAGAGGGGAAATGAAGCCCAAGGTCGTCCGCAGCGAATGGTGTGCTCCAATGGGGCTGAGAGTGTCTGGAGAGCTCTAGCGATGAGATGCTCCTGGAGCTTCTGTGCTCGAGCGTTCGGACCTCCATATGAGGTCCTTATGCCTTCATTCCTGCACAGAAAGAAATAGGGGTCGAGGGCAAACTGCCTCGACCCGGTTACGGGCGGATTGGGTGGTCGGGTGAGTCGAAGCGAAGGTCTCCGGTGAGGCGAAGGAGGAGGAAACCTAGGACCTGGTTCCGGGGCGAACTAGGGTGATCGGAGGGGCGTAGAAGGTGTAGAGGGGTCTCGCGGAGGTGATGCGATGATCGTATGGTCGAAAGGGTGATCGGAGCGGCGTAGGTCGGCCGGAATCGGCCGACGGCGCAAAATACGAATCTGTGAATGGAAGCTAATCTAAGTGCTATAGAGGTTACCTGATGATCGCAGATGTTTGTGCTGGAGGTGGGTGACCTCCTGAGATCCTTGCCTCGATGGAGCGACGCCTCCAGAGGCTCGTGCTCGCCGGTGGCGGAGCTCGACGGTGTTAACCACTGAACCTGGGGCTAGAGCACCTCAATCCTCGCTGCAACACCTCTTAAAGCTTGCTGTCACTCAAGGCAGGAAGGTGGAGGTCCTAGGAGTCGAAGACGGTGGTCGAATGTGCGTGAAATGGCGGAGGAAGGCGAGAGACTTTATACAGGTAGGGGTCCGAGAAGATGGGAGTCGGGCATGCAAATCGAGGATCGCGGATGTTCCTGTTGCAATCGGAGCTTGGGGTTTGGGCAAATGGGAGGCGGATCAAATCTGACTGGTCCACGGGGGTCAACAATCCCCCGTGGACCAATCATAAAATTTCCGGCCCTAAATTATTTATAAATTCATTTAAAATAGTAAATTATTTTATTTAAAAATATTTACAACATGAAAAATGTTTATTATTTTTCAAAGTATTTTTTAGTGATTTTTATTTATTTTTTGAAAAATAAATTATGTGTATACATTATATTATTATATGAAGGTATATTTATATACGTATTTTTATTTTTAATTGTTTATTTTTGTATAATTATCCTTATTTTATATTTTATTTATTTATAATGGGATTCACGATAATTTTTATTTAATTTTTATTGTGTATTTACAAGGGTAAAATAAATATATACAAGTACATATATACATGGTATGTAAAAGGGGAAGAGAGAGAAGTTGTTTTTGTTTATTTTCATTTTTTTTATTTTATTTTATTTTTATACATATATACACATTAATCAAAACACATTTTTATTTTTATTTTGAGTAAAATAAAATTATTTTTATATAGGTGTGTGTACAAGCATGATTGACCCTATCTCCCTCTAATTGGTTTCTTTTGCGTTCGGGCCATCATTGAGATTAGGTCGCTCAATATTTATTCTAAATATTTCCTTCTTTTTCTATGTCTCTTTATTCTTTTATTTATGCACAAAAACATGCTAATTATTCAATATTAACAAATGTATGTCTTTTGATAATTTATTATATTTACACATATATACATGGTGCTTTTGTCAAAATCATTAGCTAAAATAAAAGAATAAAGAGTGACGAATGGTCACATCCCCGACCTGCCATCTTCCTCCGCCCCAGCCTGCCCCCTCTTCCGCCCCAGCCTCCCTCCGCCCCCTGCCCCGACCTTCCCCCACCCCCTATCGCCCCCGCCGAATGAGCTGGATTTTGAGAAGATCGTTGATCTTGTGAAAGCATGCACAAATCCCGATCCACGACCACTCCAACAATTAAGACCTATAGTGACATTTTTTTGTTAAGAGCGCAACGAATAAAACGTCACTAAATTATCTCGTGACGAATTTACAATTCGTTGTAAGAATCGTTGCTATATAAGCTGTTGTTAAATATTTAACAACGATTGCTAATCGTTGAGAAATTTAAATTCGCGACGAATAAAAATCGTCAAAAATTAAACTTTTACAACAAATAAAAATCGTCACCATATGGATATATCAACATTTTTTGTGTCATTATATAAGCTTATTATTTCATTTTTCCTTTGTAAGACAACGTTTTTTTGTCACTGTTTGTGACAATACTAACAAATAATTTGTCATTAAAATAAATCATATATTTATTTATTTTTCTATAAATTAATATGATCATTTATTTAATAAATAAAATCACACATATATCAAGGATTTATTTCATCCTGACATCTCTTATGAATCTCTAAATAAAGACCATCAACTAAGAAATCACCTAAAGAAAAATGTTAATCGAGTATCAATTAAAATTGTTGCAGAAGAATAGAAACATAAAATTATATAACATTGTTCTGGATGTAAAAATGACATAACATAAAATGACAACAACATCAGCAATCAAATTCTAATGTCATAAATAAATCCAGCACTCATTTGCTAGAATAGGTGTCATAAATAAATCCAGCACTCATTTGCTAGAATAGGTGGTAGATGATCCATTCGATAAATCGGGAACCTACGACAATAAAAAAAAGATAATTAGAAAAAATCACGAGTATTTCCAAAATCATAAGTTCATAAGTTCTGGTATGATGATATGATTGCACTAAATATGAGATTTTTTGATAACTAGAAGAAAATAAGCTTATTGATCATAGACAAATCTTACTTGAAATTAAGGGGCAAACCAGAACCATCTCCCATGAATCGTAGAACATTGTTCAATCCAACCTTCAAAAGTATAAAAAACACATAAATCCTGAGGTTCTTTGAATATCAAATGCTTATGCTGATAATTAAAATGAACTGTTCATAACAGATAAAGTATACTATTCTTTGAATTAAACGAGAGTATTCAACCTAAACAATAAACTCTCTAACCATAGTTCAATCCAACCTTTAAAAGTATAAAAAACACATAAATCGTGAAGTTCTTTGAATATCAAATGCTTATGTTGATAATTAAAATGAACTGTTCATAACAGATAAAGTATACTATTCTTTGAATTAAACGAGAGTATTCAACCTAAACAATAAATTATCTACCATAGTGATGACAATAAATAGTTAATAGTAGATGGCACAACTTAAGCAAGCTACTGTTTTTCTCTGAACACAAAGTGTCATCAAAAAATATACCAGTCTCTAACCAAACAACAGACCATATATTTTGCTGCATAAACAAATACCCATAAAGTACCCCTTAAAGATGTATTCTATTTGAGTGGTATCAAGAACCTCAAAGGAAACATAATTTCGTGATACTTGTATCAATAAATATATGATATTGAATAACTGCATATTTACATTGCATATAACTAAAGTAATCAAAGGAACTAAATGAATGAAATGAAACTCTATGAAGTAGAACTACTTATGTTTATATCACACCTTTGCCACCCCTAACAATTAGGCAATAAAGAATTCACTTTTCCTATTTTTTCTATATAATAGATAGATTTCATGAAGTTTTGACTAACTGTATTTTATGGCAAATTGATAAAAAAATTTAAGATATATGATTATATACTTTATATTAAATATAAATAGGAAAGAAGAGAGGTATGTATATATTTCACTTAGGCCAGGTACTTGTGTAATCTTAAATAGCTATATACTTGGAAGGTATTATAATATACTTACTTGAAAACCAATTGGATGTATCTAATCACCTAGTTCGATAGTTCAAAATGAAAACTTATTTACAATGAGTGCAATCAATATTAGACAATATACAATCTCTATATGCATTTGGAAAAAGCTATTTGATTATAAGATATGAGATTCTAAACCTTTACTTAACCAAGAATATAATTTCCATAATGCCTCCCGATGTCTCTCGTCCTCAAAATGCATTCTCACTCTTAGCTTTCCTTATGCATCTAATAAAAAGATATAAGAATTATATTTCTACCATCTATTCATTTAAGAAATAATAATAATAACAAGGATGTGTGTATGAACTCCAAATTTAAAAAAAAAAAAAGAACCTGTCATATGCACATCTTCGTGCATATTATCCCCGGGATCAGGTATTGCTCCTTGTTGATCATTTGAAATGCATTCACTAAAAGGTGTAGGGGCCATTATAATCAGAAGAATCTATATTCTTCCTCAACTTGCAACCATGTGTGCTGTAAACATACGCCAAGAAATATTGTTAACATGGATAGTCTCAGAAAAGCATGGTCAAAAGGAAAGATACATCTTAGTTACAATAGTAGTAACATGGTTAGAAGTAATCCTAATGTATTAAATTAAAATTTGAAAGTATTTACTAGCAGTTAAAGCAGCAATCAAACTCTCCAACAAATCTCTGAAGTATGGAAATGAACAAGAGTATTGCAGTGACAAGAATAGATGGAGGAACCTGTTCCAGTTATCTTATATACAACTCCCAATGCTCCCTCTCATTCTGCAATTGATACAAAAACTTTTTTTCTTTTCCATGTGAAATAGATTTCCTATAATCTATTACTTAAAAGCTGGATTTTACCAAGCTCTTGCCTTGTGGATAGTCTGAGCTTCTTCTAGTCCTTTCTCTTTAGTTCTCCCTGCATGTTACCGAAGTTGAGTAACACACAACAATAGAGATTCATTAAATGTAAATTCTTGTCGTCATTACTTCAAAGACGATGAATGATTGAAAAAAGAAAACACAACAATAAAAATAAGAAAACACATTACGAGCATAAAAAATCGACTCACGAGCTCCCAATTTAAACCATCCCTTCCTATTGGTTTTCGTATCCAGCTTTTAACCATTTTCTAAAATAATTCCTTGGTTTTGGTACCTATTCTCAATAAAATTTACAATATTTTAGAGTTGACAAACATGATTGTATTAGGAACTAGCTATAGATAGTCAATAAAATTCTTAAATCTCTTGATAATGTATATGTTCTGTAATTATCTGGAATCTTATTTTAGCTACATCTGCCTTATCACCAAATCACAATTAATAGGTATTTTCCGGAAACTATCTTTGTTTATAGCACAACAAAACGAATTTGGATGTCCTACAATGGTATTTAGAACACAAGTAACATCTAAAGAACACAAGTAACATCTAAAGCAAGTTATCGGACACTTAAAAATCATGCACATATGCTTTCATTTGTTGTGCACAACCAAACTTTATGCAGAGATGCTACTGCATTGTTGTTCGTAAAGAACTGGCTACTATTGATAAAATGACCATAATTAGACACAAAGATGTATTAAATAAAGGTGATATGTATTACCTGTAATAAATGCATACCTCTTGCAAAAAAGATCTCATCAAGGCTGAACCCATGTCCTTCGAGGTGAGTTACCTCCAAAAACTGGCATTTTAAGACGACATTAACACTACGAAAATATTAACACGATGCATTGGACTTATGGAGGACTTTCTAAGGGTACTTCCTCATAGTACACGGTATGCGCTAGAGGTAAGATGACTTGACCACCTAGGAAGTCACCACCATATCTTATGCTAGGAATAACATACATGTTAGCTTTCATAGATACAACAAAATGAATATCAATGTCGCACCCCACTCAGATCAATGCATCCTTAAGAATTGAATAATCAATGCAAGACGAACATTCTTAAAAAAAATAAACAAAAAGTCCAAAAAGGAAAAGAGAAAAAGAAATACATAAAGCAATCAATCTAGTTAGATCATTTACCTGAAGCAACTTCGAAGCCTTGGTACATAAGACGACACCATTAAGGGTCTCAAGCATAGAAAATGAACAATAATTTGCACCTAGAAGTTTGATTGGGAACGAATATATAGCAATCGTCACATCTTCATCACCATCGTTACACATCAAAGTCCACTCATAGTAACAAATCCATTCACAGCATCATTGAAACCCCTGAAAGGAGTTACAATTGGCATTGAATGTAACGAGTGTAAAAATAAAAAACTATATCCACCTTCAAAGTCTTTGGCTGAAGGCACGAAAAAAGATGGTTGGTGGCCTCCACCATAAACTACTTCACCACTTGTTTCTTGTGAATTTTGCAGTAAATGGCGCAAATCCTTGGACAAACACAAGAATTTTATTAGCAAAAGTTTAATATAACCTTGAACAAGAGCATTGATGTCGCTAACATACAACAATGGAACAATAGTGGTGAGATTCATTTGTTGATCATCAATGTTACTTCTAGATATATCTTTGTGCTTTGGCCAACATTTACAAACGAAATCACTTTGTTTGAGGTATGTAAAGGTGGGTCGTACGATTGTTTAAATACAACACAAATCAAATGAATTTAAACATGTTCACTGTGGAAATCTGATTTAGATTCTTATTACTGATCAAAATATAGTACAAAATCTAAGAAACTTGAAACACGTAATCAGAAGCTCACCCATAATTCTCTTAGAAACGATTTCTCAATCACATTGAAATCACAAGATCAGATGTCTCATGTTCTATTCTTCTTCTAATTCATTAGCATGTTGCAAGTGGATAACAATAACTGCAAATTCCTTTGAAAATTTCCATAGACACCAATAGATGACAAATAGAGAAAAGGATAGAATATCAACTCCAATCTCTACTTCAAGTTACTATCATCATATCACCCAATGAAATTCAACAAATACCCAAAAAATTCTTCATGGCACAGTTACTGATGGGTATGGATATCTCCACAGATACCGCTCCAAGCAATCCAACAATTTGCATGTATTCCAACAAATGATTGGTTCATAGATTCCCAAATTCAAACTCTAAGTTCAATGTCAGTCACATTGAACTAACTCATTAGCATTGCACTATACAAAATCCATGTGAGTTATAATAGTAGATCATTGTCAATTCCAATGTCAATCACATAAACCCACGCTAAGATTAATTACAAATAAAACTTTTTCCTCTCACGTTCAGATTGGTCATAAAAATGTAAAATGCCTCATCCAATTACTCTACTTCGAAAGTAAACCCGTGGGTGAGTATTAAGTTGTATTTAAAAAATATACACCTCCAAATCTAATAAGTAATAAGATACACAAATAAACTACTTAACTTTACGATACGAACTGATTTAAGGATCAACATCTACTCAGGATTTGAGATAAAAGTAAACTCAATCTCAGTTTTAATCCTTAACACAACCCTAACCCCCAAATCCAACCAAAAACTAGGGTTACCTGTGTTTAACACCTAGGGTTACCAATCTACTCAGGATTTGAGATCAAAGAAAACTCAATCTCGGTTTAATCCTTAACACAACGCTAAACCCTAAATCCAACCAAAAACTAGGGTTACATGTGTTTAACACCTAGGGTTACCAAAAACTAGGGCAATTTAAATGGAGCCGGAGTACCTGGAGATCTAGCGGCGGCTGATGATGGATCTCTTCGATGGAGGACCGATGGCGGCTGGTGGCGGATCTCCTCGACAGCGGCGACCAAACAATGGTAGAAATTGTCGCCAATCACCATTGTGTCAAGCACCAGACAGAAAGGATCGTCGCTGCATCGATCATCGGAGACAAAGTATCACCTATGGAGATCGCCGCTTTGTAGAGGTCGTTGAAATAAGGATGGTAGATGAGGGGCGGAAGGAATAGAAATGTGGACGGGTTGTGAGCAGAAATAACAATGATCATTTTTTGTATATATTAATATAATATTTTCCAACTCTATTATTATCAAATGTAAATCCAATATCCCAAGCATACATGGCTTATGCTTCTTTCCATTAAGGCTCCTCTCCTGGTAGCATTATCCAGCCTTTATCATAATATAATCACATATACATAATCGAATATTACTATATATAATTATGCATGTGTGTGTATTAGTATATTTATTTTTAATTAAAATTTTAACAATGATTTATTCGTTGCTATATTAAAAAATCGTGACGAATGCAAAAAAACGTTGTTATTTCTAATATAGTTAGCGACAAATAGATGTAATCGTCGTTATTTCTAGTATAATTAATGACAAATAGATATAAGTGTCGCTATATTAATAAGTTCACAAATATCGTGACACATATAAATAATCGTTGTTATTTAATCATCGCTATAGCTATACTTTATTGTAGTGGGCAGAGGTTATCGATGGCAGAAATCGTCAAGCGCTTGAGAAATATAACCCCCGTAACGCCCGAGGATGCTGCTCCGAAACTATCTCCGCTCTGGTGGGCAGAGCTCGAGATTATCTCATCAGAAGAATGATGAAGCGTAATCCATCTGAATGGTTTAAAGCCACCATGGAGGAAACCGGGCTGTTGCGACTTCTTGTTTATTGATTTGTACGTGGTTTTGTATCATATAGATAGTGCTTGTTTCATCCAGTATCTTAGATCTGTACAAAATTAAATATCTTATTTTACTTGTAATCAAATGTATCTATTCGTGTTAGTTGAAAGATCTGAAGAGACCGAGGCAGGGAATAAATGAACACTGTTTCAGCTAGAAGGTAATAAGAAATGCTGGACATTGAGAACCTGGAGAGGAAGGGCTGAAACATTGAGAACCGCCCCCTTGCCTCCCCCTTCCCATGCCTCGCTGCCCCCACGCCTCCTCCTCCCCGGCGCCTCCTCCTGCCCCTGCCGCCTCCCGCGCCCAGGTCGCCCCCTACCAGGCGTCGTCGAGAACCTGGAGAGGAAGGGCTGAAACATGAGGGCTTTCATTATTTTTTAAGTTAAGATAAATGTTTTATTAGTTAATTCATAAAAATTTATCAAAAATTTCAATAAAATTCACCGTTTGATTCGTAATGAGTGATATATCCATGAAAATGCAAAAATTTTAGAGATTCGATGGATGCATGAAGGTATCACTAAGAGAGAGAAATTACGAAGAGAAAGGAAGAAGAACAAATGGAGGAGGAAGAAGATAAAGAAATCTGGACAATAATACCCATCTTAACTGCGCCATGGTTTGAAAAAACCATGGTTAAGTCAACTCATTGACGGTCAATCTGACGGAAGGGCACAAGTGATAACGGAGAAAGAAGCGAGGGGCACAACTGATATTATCAAAAAGATAGGGGCATAACTGAAATTATGATATCTCATAGGGCACAAGTGATAAAAACCCTTCATTTTATTATATGGTGCAGAATTCAGTAATATATACAAAATGGACAAGTAAATGCTTGTTGTGAAGTCGGTAAAATCATAACAAATGGTCAGTGATTTCCATATGTTTTATTACTTGGAACAGAATTCGGTAATTTACAGATGATACTCAAGTAATATGTATATAGTTATTAAGTAAATTGTTGTTTGTGTTCAGTAATACACATATCTATGTCTTATATCACATGTTCAGTAAAATGTGTACGATTCTCAAGTAATAGCTACTATGAGATCAATAATAACAAAGTAATGGTCAGTAAGTCATGAGCATTGCTCAAGTAAGAAAATAACTATTTGTTAATGCAATACACATTACACACACAATGGTATTACTAATCATTTGTTATGTTATTACTGATCTCACAACACACATCTACTTGATCATTTTATACATATTACTAAATTCTGTACAATGTAAATATTGATCATTGTCTTGATATTACCGATCTCACAATAAGCATTTACTTGACCGAATTATATTTATTACTATCATAGCGTTTGGATCTTAATCATCCACGTGGAATCATTTATTTGAATCATTTCTTTTCAAAACCGTCTTTCATTTTTTAAGGACGTTGTATAATAGGAAATATATGATTTTTTTAAATGTGTGGTAGTCTATAATTAGAAATATAGTTATTGCTAATACACGTGTATGACACAGAATGGGTGTTCACTGAACTCATTGGATAATTCATGTGTGTGTGTGTGTGCACTTTCTAGTTTCTACTATTTTGATTGTGCTATATCTTAACATTTTGAAACATGTTGCACAAACATTCTTGATTGCATAGATTTGGGTGTGCTTTTTTTTTAAATCAGTTACCATGTACATATTCTCTCATGTCAAAGAAATGTGGCTTTAAGTTAATGCGCAATATGCCCTACGGATCTTACTTCCAGACATTCAGAGTGTATGAGACCAAGATTTACAAATGTGAGTGGAGAGGTCTGCTCAGATTTTTGTTGGCTAGGTGCAATATTGTTGAATAATCATCAAAGCTTTGAACAAATGCAATGGTCAAAAGCATTGAAAGAAGTCTGTGATGAAGCGTGCATTTTTTAGAGGGTACCTTTTTTGTCAGGTGTTAGGAGATGTATATTTCAATATGAATTAGTGTAAATTTCATTACTTTCGGTTTATTTTAAATATTAGCATGCTATCCAAGATTACGCTATATTGGACAAAGGTAGTCTTTTGTTCATTTCATGTGGATTCATTATATTTTTTTATTATAGCTTTGGATTTAACGGATGCATGTAATTTGTTAACAGATTGATTCTTTTGATTTTATAATGACTTGAACAAGAAGTTTCCATGGTTGTCAATTATTTGAAAACCAAGGTGATTATGTTAGTGAATGAATTCCATGTGCTCATGAGAAATCCGAACTGCAAGATCCAGGAGATAATGTGCATGAGAATGTACATATTTCAGGTTTGATTTTTCAATTTTAAAGTTAAAGATATGTATTAGTATTATCATATGTAAATGATGTACTTTGCTTTTAATAGATGGTCTCGAAGCATTAGAGTACAGAAGGGAGTTACATATGCTAAAGACATATGGCTATTGTCTCACAAATGTAAAGTCATTTGTGGACTGCAACGAATTGGCTCAATCAATAGATAAAGCTGCAGGAATATTGAGTAGTTGGTTGGGACACTGTGGCTCGCAATGGAAGAATGTGTCCATTGGACTTCGATGATCGGAGGAAGCTTAAAAGGCTATATGGTAATTATCTCATTAGCCAAGTGAAGGTAAGAATTCACATAACTTAGTAACTAAGTTTTTTATAATGAGAGTTTAACAAGTGTACACGTATATGTTGTAACACTATTGTCATTACTTGGTAAAGTTAATAACAAAGACATGCTATATTTAGATATAGAAGAAGAATATTATACTTTATATGTATCTACTTGCATGAAGCTACTTCTTGTGTGGATTCTTGCATTGATTTTCTTTATTTATTGATCTTTACTTCCCTGACATCCTGATTTTAAAGAAGAATGGATGAAAACTCTATATACAAGAACACTATCTAGTTTTCATATATAATAAAGATGTATCTCACAACTTTTTCAGTTGAAATTTATGTTTCCTAGGAAAATATATGTTGATGGCTGGATCTTGGAATCACTTGACAAAAAATGGCGTAATTTCAAGCATGCTCTTAAAGAAAAGTTCATTCAAGATGTATTTGAATACACCAGAGAAGGAGTTGAGAAAAATTGAGGTTTAAATGTTTCCTGTCTAAAAATAATGTTTTGTAATTATTTTCAAATTGAAAGCTATCATTAATCACTAATTCATGTGTTTGGCATGTTTCATAAATAGATTATCACTCATGTTCCCCTACGTGTTGAGGCTGCTCCATGGAAGAATTTGGTGGAATATTGATTTTTAGAAAAGAGTACAGTAATGTTTTGCTCAAATTTTTATAATCTATTTTTTTTCATAGTTTTATATAAAGTACAATTCAAATTACAATTATTGTGAGACGATTACATAGAAACGCTCTATTGCTGGAAAATTTGCAAAGCAAATCTCCTTGGAGCGAGGAATCAATTTGCACACAACAGGTTCTAAAAGTTATGCTAGGAAAAAAAAGGAATGTGTAAGTTATTATTCTTTATGTTATTAATTTTGTAAGGAACAAATATACTTACTTATGTGAGATATTTGACTTTTATGAAGATTGATGAAAACGGACGAGGTCCAGGAAAAACCGAGTTTTTTCAGATTATACGTGTTAAGAAAATGAAGAATAAAGAAGGGAATTTAGTATTTGTTAATGAGATCTCCCAACAGAAAGTGGTACCACATTCAAAATATAATTTTGTTAGTTTCATTTTTTGATATTATGCTTAATATATGGCTTGTATATAAAGGAAGAAGCAAAAAAATTATTGGAAGAACGTTAACTGGATGCAACATTTTCAAATGATAATATCGAAACCAAAGTGTACAATGAAATATTTGGATGTTGGAAATCGAGTGTGCCTAGAGGATATGGCTTAGGAGCAAGGAATTTAGAGTTCAAAGAAGGTTATGTACTTGGTCGAAGCATGTTGGGGAATGAAGAAATTGAGGCATTGAAGTCTCAAATGAAGGATATGCAAGAAGTAATCAAAGATCCCAAGACTCAAAATCAAACTTTCATGATGATGCTACCGCAAAACATGACTAGATCTGCAATGGTTCATAATCCTTTGGTGAAAGCTCAAGCTCCACTTAGCAATCTAAAATTGGTACTTATTCGTATGTAGTGTGCTATGCATTGTGGCATCATATGTTTGTTAAGAGATTTGATGTTCTTTTTTATCTATAGAAGATGTCACATGAAGGCAATGAAAACTTTGTTAGAAACTCCGGAGAACCATCTTCCAATACTTTTCAAGTGAACCACGAGGTAAGTATTTCATGCTTTCACAAGAAAATAGATTTTTAGGCTTTATCGATCTTTTTCTCATCCTGATTTTATGTGGCTCGGGTTACCGCATTCATTGATTTCCAAAATGCTTTACATGAAGTATAGTATTCAATTTCTAACGGTGATGGATAACTTGTGGGAAATAGAATCATGGGACCAGGTAAGTGCCCATCTTCCTGAGACAAGTCACCGAAGCATAATTATAATCACCACTGAGAAGGAGAACGTGACAATGCATATGGATCCATGCTTGACACTCACAATTTTGCTGATTCAGATCTTGAACAAAGTTTGATATATGTCTCTTGTATTGTTTATAAAAATGAGGAGCAGATTAGACAAGAATACACTGATGAATTGAAGATTCTTGTTAATAAACTTGTTTTGAAATGTGGAGGCTCACCATTGATACTTACTCTCCTGGGTGCCCTAATCGTTGGAAGAAAAAGAGGTCAAAAGTTGGATTGCTTGTTTGGAGAAGTAGCTGATAATATTTGGATACATTAAGATTAAGTTACGACAGTTTGTCTTGTTGAAATGGTGTTTTCGTTACCTGAAGTAGCAGTGATCATTAAACATCATTGAATCAGTTTAAATCTTTTGTCATAGATGATAGGTTGGTATTGTTCTGTGATTTTATGAGTTGTAACAGATAGACAGCATATTTATATTATACATGTAGTAAATGATAGTTGTATCAAATCATAAGCATTACCCAATTGGTCATGGAATAGATTTATAGTGTTCTTCGTTATAGAACAATTTTTAGTTGTATAGTTATAGTTCTATTAGTGATATGAATATTGTTGAAGTTAGATATATGTTGATGCTGCTGATGTGCATATCTTGTCTATGTAAATATTGTTTGTTATTTACAAAGATGAAGGCAGGTGGTCCTTGTTCTTTGGGCTGCAACCTGTAAGGGAGGTGCCTTTATGGGCCATAGGCCCTTTGAACAAAAGATGCCAACGGATAATGTCCAAAAGAAATTAGAAAGATGCCAACGGATTATCTTGTTGTTATTGGTCATTATTTACACAGGTAACAATGAATAGAATCGTCATATTTATTTTTTTGACAATTATAATCCGTCGGAATCATTGTTTTTATGACAATTTTCTTCCGTTGTCACGCACTACAACAAAACATCCTTCTGGTGACAAAACTACTGTGACGGAATGATAACTTTTAGTGATGAAAAACACTGTCTTGACAGGGATTTCGTCACCACTAATCTATCATTAAAACTCACGTCACCAGAGTATATAGTGACAACAGAGTTGTTGTAATGGTTATTTTGACTACTATTTTGTCACCACAGTCATGAAAGTAAGGCCAGATGTAGTGACGAATTGATTTGTCACTACAACATTGACAACCTGAAATTTTTATTTAAAAGCACATATATTGCCTGTGAATCCATATACAAATCGAAACTACTATACACAATGACTGCATAAATTTTTCATGGAAATCATTAGATATAAAATGTACACAGACATTTTTATTTATAACCGTTTCTCTTGCAAACAAGCATAGCTTTCACTTCTTCAGATATAACTGGAAGTGTGCTTTTGTGGTACTTGATCCTTTTCACCTCTTCATGTATAGATAAAAGTGTGCTTTTGTGGGACTTGATTATTTTCTTTCACCTCATAATTGTTGCTGGTTGATCTCACGTATCGATCTCCATCAATTTCTCCATTCCGTAATCACCACCCTCCACGTATATTCTGTCAATCGCTTCTGGAATCTGCTTCCCGTGAAATCTTGGGTTATAGCATCTTTTCCATCTTTGTCCCATTCTTCAAGTCCTCCTAACCACTGTCGGAGGACTGTGAAATGTTCTCGAGTCGTAACCTCAGTATTATTGTACTCTTGCAAGATTGGAATTGATCTCATTTTCTCTTACTGTCATACCCCCTCCTTTCGATCATGACTAGCTTCTTCATGTTTACAATTTGATCCTCCTTGTGCATAAGTGATTTGCGGGCATCTTCTTGTTCCTCCTTCGCCTTGTTTTCATTTTGCAACTAGTAAATGAACCCGTTTATGGCTGTGAATCTTGATCCCACTAACATGGAAGACAACTTCTCAGAGTTCGTCATTTCCCTAGGGGTTGCCACGTGAGTTATGCGGACAATGCACCTAGCTTTGCTCCATATTCGAAGGTTGATATGATGGTTTTGTGCATCTCCTTAAGATTACTGGCACGTAAGTTCATCGAAATCTCGAACTTGTTATCCTCAAAGGAGATCAACATAGTAAAAAAATTACAACATTTTTTTGGTGGAAAAAATATCAAGGATGTATCAAGATAATAAGATTTAAAAGCATGATCATTTTTTACTTGCTATCTTTGAATGGGGCATGATAATCTCTGTTTCCAATGGTCTCAACCACCATTTTCAATGCAACATTTCCTTGATTAATTTTAGCATTCTGCATTTTTTTGGATAATGCATCTCAAAAGAGATCTACAGAGTCAAAAAATACAACAAATTTCTATTTGAAAAAATATCAAGAGGATCTATCAAGATAATAAGATTTACCAGCAGGAGCATTATTTAACTGCTATCTTTGAATGGGAAATGATAATCTCTGTTTCCAATGGACTCAACCACCCTTTTCAATGCAACATTTCCTTGATTAATCTTAGTATTATGCATTTTTTTGGATAATGCATCTCAAATTAGTTGTTTATATCAATGTTGTAATCTTCTGATAATCTAAACGTTTTGTATGACCCAATCACACATGAATTGTCACCTCAATAATAGATAGAAGTCTCTAGAGAATAGAATAAATTACACATACTTTCATTTCATCTTGAATAATGCTAGAAAAAATACTATAGAAAATATGGAGCTAAAAAATCATGTTTTGGTTTTCAGGAGTTGTATGTTTGAGTTTCAACCAGAAAATTAAATATCTACTTTTCACAAAATGGTAAAAAATGTGTACATCAACCTATAGTACATTGTCTCATGCATGGTTTTTTGCTTCAGATATAGTATGACCAGCTTGTTCACTGGTTTTAGAACCAGTCATATCACTTAGCATAAGCCTTTCACAAGCAGTCGATACATCTAATATTATCTACAATAATTCAAGAAAATAAAGAATTACAGCTACAACAACGAGTACTTGTAATGATTCTTAGCTTTTTTACTTTCGCAACTTCTTTCGGTATCTTCTCGCATCATGAAGTTTCAAACAGTTCCTGACAATTGTTCATACAAAGTTGTATAAATCCTCAATTATGCAGATCATCATCAATTTTTGGGGGCAGAGTATTATTCTTCAAGTCAGTCATTTTCGTTTAGGACTCATGTCCAGCACATATGTATGTTATTTTTAAGGGATGGAAGAAGCCCAATAGGCTTTATTGTCTAGTATCTGCTTATGTCCTAAAATTTCAAAAAATGTGTCTTCTACTTTCATCTTTGACATTGTTACTAGTAAGAAAAGAATAGATTAATAGGTCAACTAATCAAGTCAAGTCATCTCTTATTGCTAAAAAGAAGATTGTGAAACATCTTTAATTTAATAGTTCTCAATATTGGATACGAAAAGTGCCAACATTACAAGACTTGAGAATAAAATCTAGGATAAATTACAAAAAAGGATCGACTTTTACATGGATTCCAAAATTAAGGATCGATCTTTAGATTGTAACAAATAGGAGACCCAAGTTTAATTTAACGATATCGTCCCCAATGCCTTGAGTGGGAAGCTTAATCTATGGCCGTAGTTGACGAAGATAACCCCGCTCAATAGGATTTAGTGTTGCAGCTTCCCAAATTCGTGCCTTACACAAACAAAGCCAAAGAAACCTAGCTCCCCCAGCCCTCCACGGCAAACTGCTCTAACCATTGTCGACTCCAGACAACGCCGCGCCTTGTCGGACGTCGTCCTCTCGGTGGGCACCTCCCTCGAAGCTCATCTGCAATAGGTATGTGGGTTTCCCTTTGTCTCTATTGTTGCATTTTTCGGGTATTAGGGATCGAGAGAGGGGTTGGCATGGTCGGAGAGGGCGTCCGGGGTGAAGGCGGAGATGTTGAGGGTGGAAGAGGAATGGGGCTTCGTCCTTGAAGGTAATTGCCCCCCAAATTGCGACCAGCAACAGGTTACATGGTGGTCGAGTCTAAGAACCTTCCATGGTTTATTTAGAGAGAAAAAAGAATAACTCAAGGTAATTTCCATGAAAATGTATATTTGGATTAGGTGAATACAGGTCAACATATAAACTTTAGTCCGCTCACAACACTAGTCTGCAGTGGAGGAATGGGGGACGTTTCTTTGCCTTTATTTGAGGCACGAATTTGGGAAAGTACAATAATAAAGCCTATTGGGTAGGAGTAATTTATAACAATAAACCCTATTGGGCAGCTACAACCAAGGATTGAGCCGTTCACTCAAAAAATTGGGGAATGGATCGTTAAGGTAAAGTTGAGTCCCCTATTTGTTAGAATCTAAAGATCAGTCCCTAATTTTGAGATTCATATAAAAATCGATCCTTTTCTGTAATTTATCCTAAAATCTAAATTAATTGAAGATACGGAGAATTAAATTCAAACTCACCTTGAACAAATACAAAAGCCTGCTTTTAGGAAAATAGGCATATGCAAGATTCTTATATAAACCACCATATACCTCGTTTGAAAGATGTCAAGCTCATGTGATTATATGCCTTATTTTCTCATCATCAAAGTTGCACAACGCAATCTCTATAAAAGAAATAGAACATGTATTAAAAGATAAATATAATAAAGCATCTCCAATAAAACAGAAAATGGTATATTAATGGAACAAAACTAGTTAGTCAAATACAAACAAGGTGGATGTATACTTGTATATGTTACATATAGTTGCTTAGCACATATACTTCCCCATTGCCACAACAAAATTAGACGATTTAAGATTTTGTGAATGTATAGCTTAAAAAGAGGGTTTCTTGTGTATGCATGTCTGGCTTTAGACCTCATGCTAATTTTGCATGCACAAAACTACAAGACATCTCATACTGTAAAACATGATGGCCTTAAAAAACTAAATTTTACGGCATCGGCATTTTGTACCTAAGATATCGTCATATAAAGGGGTATTCCATGGCCTGTATTAAATTGAAAAAGATACACTAAGGAAGGAAACTTCTCATAAAATTGATTTAAAGAGACGATTATTTGAGTCATGCTTACCCTCAAACCTACTGTAATAGGCACTATCATACCCTCAATCAAATAAGGTTTGTACTCTTATTACAAAAATTTATGCTTACACGCAACCGAATCGTGGAACACCATCTCATCCTCATTTAAAACCTTGAAGAGGCCAAATTCCATATGTATAGGGCCAAGCCATGAAGCAATCATTGAACTATCCCATTGGTCACTCACGTATGCTCAAAAAAATAGCCTCCACATTTACCGTCCCATTATCTAATCATTCTTTTTACACCATTGCCATATTTTCCATTGGTTCAGCACCAGATACACTTATTCACAAAATATACAAAATAACATGAGAACTAATTTAGTAAAAGAAATATATACATAATTCATTTGATCTTTTGAATATATAGCTCCCTAAACTTATCAAAGAATGCTACAATCAAATATGTATTTCAATAAGACTCATTAAATCACACGCATGCATAGGTAATTAGTTGTGCATCAAAACTATCTGTATTTTTGTGCATTGTAAGTAAGATTTTAACCCCAAGGAACCATATACATGTCTATATTTTTTGCACATGAAAATTTACATTATTTATTATTGTAGAGGGAAAAGAATCGATTGCATTAATGAGAAGCATTAGGGTTCTCTTCTATAGGAGTGAACCCTGTTGGGCAAATTACAAGAAAAGATATAATAAATAGATAATATGAAAAACAATAAGGAAGATAACTCATATCTCAACAGTTACCAAAAGAGGACAGTGTTTGAAAGAGTGACAAATCGTATCTCCACCAAACTGGATGCTACTACTTTGTAGTAGCTATTAAATAAAACCATTGCATAGAATACATTCATCAAAAAAGAAGAAGATACTCAAGAATTAGAGATAAGTTTCAAAATATCATAAGACAATCTCAAATAATTGTAAGTATCCACCAACCTGAGCTATTGCTGCAAGATGTTATCCAATAAGTAAGTTGGGAATGTTTGCAGAAGAGATGAGTGTCAAATAAATGTATATAGCTCAAGATTCCACATTGGACTTTAGAATAGAAATAGAGGTTCCACATTCAATATCAATACTTTCAGTCATCTTCCCTTTCCATTACACCTTCCTCTACTAAGGATAATGAATCAAAATGGTGTATGCTTCTTCTTATGCTCTTCTTACATGATAGATCCGAAGTCAAATCTTCTGGGAATAGGGAACGAAAGACTTTCCTTGGTAGCTCGGACATTATTTGTAGTTTTTCATCTCGAGCATTATGCATACCACCATATACAATATTAAAATAGTTTCCATATAGACCTAGAATCCATAAACCAAAGAAGATATAATCTTCATGTACTAGCCTCCAAAGTTTCTGAACTTTTGTTCCAAAGATATATCATTTGGATCATATTCAACTTCTTTTAAGTGAGTGCCTGAAATATTTGCAGACGAGAAATCTAACCTGCACTTCATAATGGTTAGACAATTCAGTTATCAAATAACTAATATTATCACAAATATGTAGATTTTCCCCCTTCCACCAACCTCAGCCTCCACATTCCATCTCAGATATGAGCTTAATAATTGATTGTCATAAATTTCCATCAATCTTATAGAAATCATTTGTTATATTTTACAAACCTTGAAAATCCTTATAATATGTTTCTCCCTTACTGATAATGCAACCAACCAAAAATTAAGACTTCATAAGCAAGGATGCTACAAAAGGACAAAAATATTAAAATATCCAATTCCATCGAAATACTAGTTAAAGCATGACCAATTTGCGTGCATGATATGTAGAGAAACCTTCCTATGTGTTTTCAGAAACAAGGATGAGCATGAAACTAAAAACTGCAATTAGCTCTAATTATTACTCAGCTGTTCATATCAGGAAAAACCAATTCTAAACCACATATTCCAGCCTGCAAATTGCATCATATATCAACTAAAATGTAAAACACATTAACAAACAGAAATCATTAACCAAATCAGATCCAAAGCTCTTTCCAGCCCAACATATAAAAGCACCCTTTTATCAACCTAAATCTCCATCGATCTGCAGAAAAACATGAAGGAATATAAAAAATTGTATAGTACCTACTAGCTCACTTACGATCATTAACCAAATCAGATCCAAGGCTCTTTTGATCCTTTTTATCAACCTAAATTCGTCAATCTATAGAAAAACAAGAGGAAACGGAAAAAAATGTATAGTACCTACTAGCTCATTTCCGCTCCACTCCGGTAGCTCGTACCAACAAAACCACGCCCTCAATTCTGGCTCCACCGGCACTATCGCGAATTCTTCTGATGGCCTTGTCGAGGTCTCGTCTCAACATCAACCCCTCCATGATCAATCCCATATCCAACGCCATGATCGCTTCCTTCCTCTCCCTCGTTGCTGCCTAGGGCCCCGCCAGGTCCAAGCATGTCATCGCTATGCATCCGTCCATGGCGGCTCTACCGCATGTTGAGGCCCCAAATGCAGCTGCTCCCACACCATCCCCGTAGCCACCTCCGTTGTGGACGCATCCCCTACCGCCACCCACATCTCCGACTTCACGTACACGAACACCCCACTCCACGCTCCTCAGCATGCTCCGCCACCGCGCCGGCTCAACCGCCGCGATCGTTACCCCATTACTCGTAAACCTTCGCATCTCCAACGCCTGCACCATCTCCCACCCTAGCTCTCTGCCATCGTCCTCGGCTCAAGCGCCAGTGCCACTGCTGCCTTCGCTCAAGGAAACCGTGCAACGTCGATGCTGAGAAGAGAGATGCAAATAAGTGAGTAAGGTGATGCGATGGACTGGGAATTAGGTTTTATAGGGTTAGGGTTGTTTTGTCGGACAGTGTATGGTGGTAAATACATAAATGGTCCTATAAAAATCTTATATTACAATTTTTATAATTTGATTATTAATTGTAGTCGTAAACAACAGAAACGAAATATTCTCGATATTAAAGTTACGCCGTATGTTTCTTTATTCTGAGTTACGTCGTATGTTTCTTTATTCTGATCGAATAATGATGTCTTATTTGTTATCTAAGAAAATAGTCCTCAAATATTCATGTGTGGTTAGCATTTCTAAAATTATAATTATAATTGTGGGCTTCATGGGAAGCCTGAAGATGGGAATTATAGTTATGCAATCTTCTATTTAGTTTCAGGGTAGTTCTATAATTTTCCCTTTAAAAGGATTGTGATGACAAAATTTTTTGTCATCACATGTTTTGGTCATAACAAAATTGTCACCAAAACCCTTTTCTCTTGTAGTGACGTGTCATTTATAAACCATCTTTATTTGTTGTTAGTTTTGAAATTATGATGATTTTTTTTGTTGTTATTTATTGTTTATCAACGATTATTATCCGTTATTAATTTTGATTTACCAACCATTAGAAAATTATTGTTAAAAAATTAACAACAGCTTATATAACAATGACTATCGCGACAAATTAAAAATTTGTTGGAAGGTAGTTTGATGACGATTTATCCGTTGGCACCTTTGTAAATTTTTTTGTTGGTCTAGGTAGTTTCTCTTGTAGTGGACGAAGGAGACACAATAATCCACAAACTTTCTATCTATTGATTATGCTCGTCTGTTATCATTAAAACTAAGGATGGAGATAACATCTTCTGAATGATTATATATGTTAGTAGACTATTGAATTGAATAAAATTTCTCAATCTAAACATTTAGGTTACCGTTACTTTAATTTGTAGATTTCTTCATCATATAATTGAACTAATTTCTTTAGAGGCATTCTTTGGTAGAATGACTTAATTAATGGTTTTATATGTTTCTTTTAATAATCACGAGCTTTGTTGGAATGAAATAATTAGTATATATGATTATATTAAATAAATAAAATGTTTAGATGAATAAATATAACAATAGATAAACCCTTAGTATAGTTAAATAACTTGTCAATATAACGGCAAAAAAAACATTGATAATTACAAAAGAGTCTAATGATAAATTCTATAGCGACGGGAAAAAGTCTTGCTATATATGCAAATCGCGATGGTTTTATTTGTTGTAAAACATAAATCAATGATGATTTTTATTCGTTGCAATTTAAGATTTCTTAATAGTTAGTTAATCGTTGCTACAAATTTAACAACAGCTTGTTTAGCAACAATTCTTACAACGAATCATAAAATTGTCATGAGATGGTATAGCGGTGTTTTATTCGCTGTGCTCTTAGCCAGAAAAATGTGACTATAGGTGCTCATTATTGTAGGGACAACTATTGCATGCTTCATCTGGTCCGCGCTACCCCATTACAGTGTTTAGTAAACAACTAAGTTAACCCCTCAATCTTCGTCAACTACCACGTCACTTTGCCTCGACAATTTTGTTAGAATCATAATAAGACAAGCCTCAAGCGGGACTTAGCCCCTTGATGACTATGTATGCAGAGCAGCCCTTCTATGAGTATAACTTTAATAGGTTGACCAATATTTTTATCATGGTGTGTTTATTAATTAATGAGTTCTTTTTTGCATAAAGAGAGATTGGAATTCGAAAAGCATACCAAATATTATTTGCATGGTGGTTGTTATTAAAGGGTTAAAATCTCATATTCAACTTTTCAGAACTAACCTATATGGCATTAGCTTCCTGCAAACTAACCAACCTTCTTATTAGTTGAATGGTCTGACGGGCTCCAACGTTTGAATATACACACGACCACAGCATGTGAACATGCACAAAGGTCTTTAGTCTCTCGTTCATGCGGGAAAAGTACAAAGTTTTCATTATTATATTTACATTAATAATAACATTAAGACACGTTATTCTAATGTTCCATGGAAACCTTTTTGTTCCATGGCAACCTTTCCCATATGTAGCAACTCATCACGTTTCACGACAATCCTTCATCTTGTTGAGTCTTCATCTCCCTTTGATATCCCTTTGTCTTCCATGGATAAAACTAATGGAAGACATGACCTCTAAGCCTTCGTACGGTAATCATCCTCAACTATCTTCATGTTGAGGGAAAGTCCTCCATAACTTTGTTGTCATGATCTTCAATGTGTCATCAGCATGCTCGCTCACACTTGTACTCATCTATACAACCTCTATATTTGTATACTCATAACTCGTTAAAACAAATATTATTGGGTTACTAAACTTTTATTGTACGTTCTGACGTTCTGTCAATGTTTGGCGAATTTTGGGTACCTAGAATCTAAGATGAAACTTTGAATGAAAACTGGCGGCTTGTCTTATGTAATTCATATTAAATCACTGCTATGATATTTTTAGCTGAATTTGTATATATTTGCCCTCTTATTAACGCTTAATTGCTTGTCAAATTTGGACGAGTGATATTAAAAATAGAAAATTATGGATTTATTAGGAATTTTTCTTATTTTAATTAATTTTGCTGCATCTTTGAATATCTCCTAGAAAACATGTACTTGTAACCCACAACTGTATCAATACAGACTTTTACTCCATTATTTGCTACATTTTAAAAATCAAAAACAAAATTTGAGATTCCGTTTAAGTTTATTTTTACTTTGTTCATTCCATCTCAGAAATTATGAAAATATACTAAATGTCTCTTACTGTGTTGTTTAACATATCAAAAAGTCAAAAGTAAATATTATTTGTACTACTAAAATTACAAAAATAGAGAAAACAATGGAAATAATAATTGATATAGAATCAAAAATAAAAAAACAAATGGTGTTTTGGACCTCATTTGATCGATTTTTCAGCAAAAATGCCTTCCAATTTTTAATTCCTTTTTTACGTGAAACCTTTTTTGTAAGTACCTTGTATTTGTTTTTAAAATATGTTGAAAACTTTGTTTTTTTCCTTTTATTCTTCTATTCTCCTTTACATGAAAAATACCCTAAAATATTTACAAAATTTAAAAATCTCAAAAAACTTCTGCTCTTATTTCTATTTTATTTATCTATATTATAAATATTTTCTTTACTATTTATTTCATAAACTAAAATTTCCAAAATTTAAATTTAAAAAATTAAAATAGAAAAGAAACTTAAAATTCAATAAAATGTAAAAAATATTATATATTATTCTATAGTTATATGTACAATTTAAAACTTCCAATGTGACAAAATGTAAAAACACCAAAAAAACTACTCGGTGAGGTTACTCGACCAGATTAGTGTACGCCTCCTTGTGATCAATATGAGGTTTACTTACCTGATTAGTACTAAGTGTTGAACTAATTTATTTAGTTAATTTAATTATGTGCTACAATTGACTTTAAGTAGAAAAACTGATTGGTTGATTATCAACAATGTCCCCACCCTCTATGTATATAGCATAAGGTACAAACCTACAATCCTATTCACACAAGGACACTACATAGAATACAACTGAATTGTTATTAGGATTAGATTTCCAATTCCTTTGTGATATCTAATCATAATGTAACGGCTAACAAGCCACTTGTTTCCTCCCTAGGGCTATCAATCACAACGATGATGGTGACATGGTTTAGGCTTTCAGCTTTTCTTGTGTTAACCTATATTATTGAACCGATTACCCTCCTTTCTACAGCTAAGGAAAATCCTCCATGCACTACATCAAAATGAGTTTATAACAACCTTTTTTAAAAAAATCCATCACTATATCATTTGTTGTTAAGTATATAAAGAAGATATTATTCATTGTAGAATTTTCTTTATACTCGAATAACTGTGAATACTATATCCATTGTTATATCATTAGCGATGGTGCATATAACAACACTTATCCCTTGCTATTTTCAAAAGTTTTAGTTAATCCGCTCTAATTTTTTTAGTTCAAAAATTGAGCAACAAATAGTAAACATTTTGAAAAATAGCAATCAAGAAACGTTGTTATATGCACCATTGTAAAGATATAACAACGGTTATAACATTCATTGTAATTTCAAGTCTACAAAATATATTGTAATGAATAATATCGTCGCAATATGTTTAAGAATGGATAATATAGTGATTGATTTAAAAAAATATCACTATAAATTCATTTTATTGTAGTGTTGATTTTCTTATGCACCATAGGTAAGAATTTTTTTTATATGTAGACATGATTATTTTTCCAATAATTCATTAATCTTAACTGACTTGAGCAGGGTGGTAATTGAGCTTGGTAAAGTAAGTAGGGATTTCCTATGGCGGTAAAATATTGGTCATTGAATGTGAATTCACTTATTAGTCTACATTATTTACTAGGATTTTTACCTAGCAAAACTCTCTATAAACTTTGCCAATTACCTCCTCGACTTTTGAAACAACGTATTTTCCCTCTCGACCCATGTAAACTTGCTAAGTCTTACCGTATAGACCATGCGGTTAACTCTCATTCATTTAGCTGTTAAAATTAACCGGATTCCATGAATTTCTTTTCCATAATACCCATTTTCTTTCTCAAATTTACAAAAAATACCACCCCTTCTCCCTCATGCCTCCTTCACGACATCCCTTCCTCCCCTCCCCATCTCCCATTTAGTCCTCGATCTCCATCTCCTTTCCCTCCGCCACTCCTCCCATGTCTTCGATTCCTCCTGCTGTGACTCGAAACTTCGATCGAAGGCCTCTTCTTCTGGAATAACTGCCGATTGTTGCGGCAAGGGGAGATAGATGTAGGTTTGCGGTTTAATCTCTAAATTTCACGTCAATGGCGACGATTTCGTTCATCAAGTGGCTTGCCCGATCTCGGATTCTTTTGAGCTAAGGGAAATGGAATCGCTTTAGTTGTTATGGAGTTCTTTAGTTGTTTCTAGGGTTTTCCGGGCATCACATTGCCTTGGCTTCACCTCATGGTCATGAGAAGTGCGTGGACTAAGCAGTTATTGAACTACAGACGCTGGCCATGGCCGCTTCTGAGGTGGATGTTGGTGTGCTCCATCTGCATGGTTGTTTTGGTTGTTGTCTTGAATTCTCCAACTGAGCACAATATCTTCCTCTCCGGTGCCGGACGTGTATGCCAACTATAGGAGTCTGAGTAGGGCTGTTAATCGAACTGAACATGTTCGTATTCGATTAGAGTTCGTTCGATAATAGTTCGAAAAATGTTCGTTCGTTTCTAAACGAACTGAACATGAACTTCAAATTTTAGTTCGATAGCTTAACGAACTGAACATGAACATAACATTTTGTTCGTTCGATAAAAGTTCGAGTCGGTATATGTATATGTGTACGTGTGTGTATTGTTGCAAATAAGATTGCCAATGCATATATTAAACAGTAAATCAACGGATCCAAATGAATTAACAGAGAAACAATACCGAATAAGATTGTATTAATCGTATGTTTCCCAATCATTATCTGATTATAATATGCAAACAGGAACCGATTAAATGAACGGAAATATAAATAAGGGCATGATCCAGAAAGGGTAAAGCAATAAACGTATTGCGACAATCAAAATGAAATCAAGATTAGTTTAGAAGTCACCAAAGCGTCCATGAAATGGACTGTCCTTAGAAAAGATATCGCCCCACAATACCGGTGCGTAGGGTACTGGCGATCCGCTCCCAGGATACGACGGGTCACGATCTTCATCGGCGCACACCAACGGGATCGTCCTCGATTGTACCTCAGAGAACTACAGCCGAGAGGAGCAGAGGGAGATGTTTGTCCGTGAGAGGAAGAACCAGAGAGAGAGAGAGACGGCGTGAGAGGTTTTTCTTGCGAATGAAGAAGACGGCGTCGAGTGAGAGAGATATAAAAAGAGAGGCTCGCGTGCCCTAGCGCGCGGTGACCTTTGGTTTCCGAAAACGCCCCTCAACGGGTGTGTCCATTCGAATTCCAAACCCGCGGCTAAATCGAGTCGTTTGGATCAAGTCCGATTCCCCATGTGATCGAAATCAAATTAATCTGCCTGATTAATTTATTCGATCAGCCAAATGAAACCCGCAGTATCGAGATCCGAGATCTGAATTGACTCTCCCGAGCCCAAGCCCGAGCCCGAGCCTGAGCCCTAGCCCGAGCCAGAGCCGGTGCCGTTGCCGGTGCCAGAGCCGGAGCGGAGCGCGCGCGCACGTGTGTGGTCCTCCATTCCTCTTCTCTACTATTGCTACAAGAGCTTGGATTGTGAACTCATATATAAGTCCACCAGAAGTTTAGATCTCTAAGGTATGGTACTAAACTTCAACCCAAACTAATTAATGTTTCAAATTTGGGAATTCTAAACTTTCCCTCCAAACCATTTGGTTTCCCAATTTAAACCAAATTAATTTTTATTGTAATTACATAGGCTTTCCAACTAAAACCAAAATACAATTTCTAATACAACAATCCCCCACGAATTCATCAATTTGAAAAAAAGATTCAAGGCTGCCCACACTTTTCTTTCAGTAAAGGTACCTTCCGGTTTGAACCTCTACCTGAGTTTACTACTTTCACTTTAACAGGAACGAAGTGAACTACGTCTTGAACTTCAGACCTTGGTGTTAAAGTATCCGTTAGAAACAACAAAGCGTTGTTCTTGATACAATCTTCAGGGTTGGTGCTCTTAAAGGCCATGCACCCTTATCTCGTTTCATGAGTGTATTCAGGAAAGACCCTCTTCCTTTAACTGCGGCCCACAGTAACACTCACATAGGTGGCGTTCTCCAAGGATGCACTTCTAACATCCTGCCCAAAGGCTTGAACTCATTCAGAGCCTACGCTCTTCCTAAACTTGCAGCTTAAATGGCACTCAGGCTTCCAGGGATAAGACACTCATGCTTACGCATTAAGATTAGAGTGCCAATCAGTTCTCCAAACAGCTTGTTATTACCACATTGAACCTACTTTGTGGGATCTCCACTCAGATAGGTTGGGTTGCCACTGTGGAGGAACTCCCAATGGGTCTCAATCCCATCCCAAGCCTAGACTTTAGGACTAAAGATCTATCAAGTCCCTTAGTCAACGGATCTGCCGTGATGTCTTTGGATCCAACAAAATCCACAGCCAACACTCCTCGAGACACCAAATCTCTTAACGTCTTAAGTCTGATTTGTATGTGTCTCCTTATTTTCTGATTGAACTTTGAACTCTTGATCTTGGCAATTGTGGTCATAATTATCACAATGTACCGAGATCGCAGGAACATGCTGACCTACCATGGGAATTTCAGACAGAAGTTCCCTTACCCATTCAGCCTCAATTCCAGTGGTGTCCAAAGCACACAGCTCGGCCTCAAAGGTGGATCGAGCTAGAATGGTCTGCTTCACAGACCTCTAGGAGACTGCACTGCCTCCAAGGGTAAATACATACCCTGTAACACCATTACTCCCAGACTCTTCTATTTTCCCTATCCAGCTTGCATCACTATATCCTTCTAGTACAGAAGGATGTCTACCATAATGCAAACTAAGGGAAATAGTTCCCTTCAAGTACTTCAGTACTCGATCCAGAGCCTCCCAGTGAGTACGGTTATGACAACTAGTATATCTACTCAGCTTTGCAACCGAGAATGAAATATCAGGTCTCGTACAATTTGCAAGATACATTAAACTTTTTATCACTTGTGAATACCTTAGCTGAGCTACAGGTACTCCACTTTTGTTCTTAAATAATGTTTTGGATGAATCAAAAGGAGTGCTTACAGCTTTGCAATCTTGATATCCAAATTTCTCAAGTACTTTCTCAACATAATGAGATTGAGAAACTACAATCCCATCAACTGACCTTGTCAGTTTGAGACCCAAGATCACATCAGCAACACCCATGTCCTTCATCTCAAACTTGCTACTTAAGAATGCCTTAGTCTCATTAATAATCCTCATATGTGATCCGAACAACAGTATGTCATCAACATATAGGTACAAGACAATACAGTCATCACCTTTCACCTTGGAATAGACACACTTATCGGATTCATGAACCTTAAAGACACATGACAAAATAGTCTTGTCAAATTTTTCATGCCACTGCTTTGGTGCTTATTTCAATCCGTAAAAGGATTTGACAAGCTTGCAAACCTTTCCCTCATTCCCAGGAGTCACAAGCCCATCAGGTTGATCCATATAGATCTCTTCCTCATGATCGCCATGCAAGAAGGCGGTCTTCACATCCATCTGGTGGATAGAGAGATCATATACAGATACAAATGCTATGAGCATCCGGATTGTGGTCATCCTAGTCACAGGGGAATATGTATCAAAATAATCGATACCTTCCTTTTGCCTAAAGCCCTTGGCAACTAATCTGGCTTTGTACTTTTCAATTGATCCGTCAGGTCTAAGCTTTCTCTTAAACATCCACTTGCACCCAATGGTAGAGCACCCTTTGGGTAAATCAACCAACTCCCAAGTTCCATTAGCCATAATGGAATCCATCTCAGATTTGATGGCTTCCTTCCATTGTTTTGCTTTAGATGAAGCCATGGCTTCCTTGTAACTTGGTGGATCACCCTCGATCTGGTATACAACAAAGTCGCTACCCATATCCTTGGATATCCAAGGTCTTTTACTCCTCCTTGGCTCAATCTCTTCAAAAGAATCATTGGGTTCATGTTGAGTCTCAACCCCCACATTCGTTATCCTTTGCACTTGATCTGGAATAGATCCTGATGTAGAGGCGCCCTCAATGGTCAGATTTTGAGGAATCCCAGTCTTCAACGGGAAGACATCCTCAAAGAAGGTAGCATCACGGAGTTCAACAATAGTGTTGACATCTATGCCCGGTATCTCGGACCGAATCACCAAGAACCTATATGCATAGCTATTTTCCAGGTAACCTAAGAAGACCGCATCAACAATTTTAGGACCAAGTTTCTTTCTCTTGTGTTCTGGGACTAAAATCTTAGCGAGACAGCCCCACACTTTGAGATATCTTAAACTCGTTTCCTATTTCTCCAAAGTTCAAAGGGACATTTTTCCATATGTCTCGGAGGAACCCTATTCAGAATATGGCAAGCCGTATTCAAGGATTCTCCCCACATATAGGTTGGAATTTCAGTACTCTGTAGGAGAGCATTGATCATGTTAGTTAATGTTCTATTTTTCTGTTCTGCTATCCCATTTGATTGCGGTGAATATGGGGCTGTAACTTCATGAACTATGCCAAATGATTTGCATTGTTCATCAAATAAGTTAGAGCTATATTCACCTCCTCTATCTGCACTTTTCATGTTTGTGTCTCAGCCTCATTCTTAAATATAAGAAATTTCTCTCTAAGGCTTCATCCTTGGTTTTCATTAGATATACATAACAATATCTACTACCATCATCTATAAATGTAATAAAGTATTTCTTATTGTCTCGGATCAACACACCATTAAACTCACATATATCTGTGTGCACTAGATCCAAGATCTCACTATCTCTAGAGACAGACTGAAAAGACTTCCTAAGTATCTTCGCTTGCACACAAATTTTACATTTTGAGTTTTACCCATAGTGTGTTTAGGGATCAATTCTAAATTCATCATTCTTTTAATTGAATTTAAGTTTACATGTCCCAATCTACCATGCCACAGATCACAAGATTCTAGATTATTCACAACATGAGACACAGAATTAGAACATTCAGAACTCAAAACATTCATCTCATTAATGTTTACAGAATCACATCTAATTCTAAACAACAAATCAAAATCAGCCAAATAACCTTTTTCATAAAAAATGCCATGTCTCAGAATAACAACTTTATTACATTTAAAGTTTAATTCAAAATCATTTCTAACTAAGATAGAGCCAGATAACACATTCTTCTTGATGTCAGGAACATGCAGCACCCTGTACAATGTCCAGACACATCCAGAGGAGAACCTCAAGTTGACCTGTCCCGACCCTAGCACCCTGGCTGCAGAGTCGTTCCCCATCTTTACAGTCCCACCACTGCAGGTTTGATAAGAAGAAAACAACGTTCTATCAGAACAAATATTTACATTGGCTCCCGTATCCACGAGTCACTCATTTGGATCATGGATGTGGTATAGTTCAGGTTTTACAGAGACATACCCCTCGCTAGCCCGAGTCCCACAGTGATCATATTCACTTGTGGACTCCCGTCTGCAGCCTTAGGTTGAACCGTCAAGGATGGACAGTTCTTCTTCCAGTGGCCAACCTGATTACAGTGCCAGCAAGGTTTATTCTTTGCCTTTTTCTGGATCTTGCTCTTTGGTTTCATTTTGTTGTTATTAGGACCGTTTCCCTTCTTATCCTTGCCCTTCGAGGTCATGAAATTGACCTTAGCCTGAATATCAACAGGAAGCATAGGTTTTTGTTTTATGTGTTCCTCCTCTATGGCAATTGCCACCATCAAGTCATCCATAGATATTTTCCCCTTACTGTGTTTTAGGGTCATGCCGAAGTCTTCCCATGACTTGGGGAATTTTTCTATGATGCACATGACCTGAAACTTCTCTGGAAGTTTCATTTCGGCATCTTCTAAACCATGGAGCAGGAGTAAAAACTCGTGTGCCTGTTCAGAAACTAATTTTCCTTCGACCATGGAACAATTCAAAAATTTATCCACAGAGTATTTCTCAATACCGAGATCTTCGGTATTATACTTCCGATCCAAATCTTCCCATAGCCCCTCCGTAGTCTGCGTGGACGAACAATATACGTCAAACAACATGTTGGACAGAGCCAACAAGATGCAACCATGACATATACGGTCGCGTTCCTTCCACGCAGATTGTGCCTTCTGGCTATCGGGTGGGGGGTTTTCCATCTCCACCGTAGGACAGTCGGTTTCAAGCATCGAGATTAACCCTATGGTGGTTAACCAAATCTTAATGCGTTGTTGCCAACGCTTCAAGTTCTGTCCACCGAACTTTTCAGGCATAGTCATATCTACCCTCGATTAAAACATTGTTTCTGACATTCTAAAATCGATTCGGGATATCTTCTCTAAGATTGTTGTAAATAAGATTGCCAATGCATATATTAAACAGTAAATCAACGGATCCAAATGAATTAACAGATAAACAATACCGAATAAGATTATATTAATCGTATGTTTCGCAATCATTATCCGATTATAATATGCAAACAGGAATCGATTAAATGAACGGAAATATAAATAAGGGCATGATCCAGAAAGGGTAAAGCAATAAACATATTGTGACAACCAAAATGAAATCAAGATTAGTTTAGAAGTCACCGAAGCGTCCATGAAATGGATTGTCCTTAGAGAAGATATCGCCCCCACAATACCGGTGCGTAGGGTATTGGCGATCCGCTCCCAGGATACGACGGGTCACGATCTTCGTCGACGCACACCAACGGGATCGTCCTTGATTGTACCTCAGAGAACTGCAGCCGAGAGGAGAAGAGTGAGAAGTTCGTCCGTAAGAGGAAGAACCAGAGAGAGAGACGATGTGAGAGGTTTTTCTTGCGAATGAAGAAAGACGGCGTCGGGTGAGGGATATAACAAGAGAGGCTCGCGTGCCCTAGCGTGCGGTGACCTTTGGTTTCTGAAAACGCCCCTCAACGGGAGTGTCCATTCGAATTCCAAACCCGCAGCTAAATTGAGCCGTTTGGATCAAGTCCGATTCCCAATGTGATCGAAATCATATCAATCTGCCTGATTAATTTATTCGATCAGCCAAATAAAACCCGCAGCAAAAGTATTGAGATCCGAATTAACTCTCCCGAGCCCGAGCCGGAGCCGGAGCCGGAGCCGGAGCCGGAGCCGGTGCCGGAGCCGGAGACGGAGCGGAGCACGCGCGCGCGCGCGTGTGGTCCTCCATTCCTCCTCTCTACTATTGCTACAAGAGCTTGGGTTGTGAACTTATATATAAGTCCACCAGAAGTTTAGATCTCTAAGGTATGGTACTAAACTTCAACCCAAACTAATTAATGTTTCAAATTTAGGAATTCCAAACTTTCCCTCCAAACCATTTGGTTTCCCAATTTAAACCAAATTAATTTCAATTGTAATTACATAGGCTTTCCAATTAAAACGTAAATACAATTTTTAATACAACATGTATTTGTATGTGTAACTTAATATTTATACACTTTGGTAAATTTTGAGTTTAAAGAAATTGTGCTATTTATTGGGCTTTGTACCACTTTAATTTGAATATTTTTTTTATTTTTACTGCTTATCGAACCTTGTTATCGAACTTCGGTTTCGAACTTGTTCATATAAACAAGTTTTAGTTAACTTACATTGTTAACGGACTGTTGTCGAACCGAACTCGAACGTTCATTTTCTAAACGAACTCGAACTCGAACATATCCTATCGAACATTTATCGAACCAAACTGGAACATAGGTTCGTTCGTTACATTTCGGTTCGATTAGCAGCCCTAAGTCTGAGAGAGCAGGTTGCAAGTGGCCTTTTAGATATTAGGGCCATCTCTGCTGTGAATGCTCAAGTGAGGAAGCTGGAGCTCTGTGGTAGGGACAGGGGAAAATTTGTTCCTCGCTACAATATCTCGGGGAACCTCTTGGCCATATTTCAAGATGGGAGCGAGTTTGATAGGCATTGCGAAGCTGGACAGGATCTGCTGCATTGTTTGGTTCACCCTGACCTCGACCCCTCTCCACACGCCACCCATGGGGTGTCGTGCAGGAGTTCTTCGTGGGCTGCAGAGACCCCAAGGTGCTCCAGCGACCCCTCCTCGTGCTCCAGCGATTTCTACTTGTTTCCAACATCGTAGCTGCAACACCTTTCCACCATCGAAAGGGAAAGGAAGATGAAAAAGGAAAGAAGAAGGAATGAGAGTGGAGGAAAATCCTTCCGTAGGATCCGCTGCAGTTTGATTAACCCAATTCTGATATCCAAGCAAATTAATCTAAGAAGTCTCAAATTAGTGGTAGGGGTTGTGGGGTAAGACAGAGAAAATTTACGAGGTCAGAAGAGGATTGTTGTTTCAAAATTTGAGAAGATAATTGATAAAGTTTATAGGATTTGCCGGACAAAGATCTCTATTTGCAATAATTTTCATATATTTTTATACGAATTATAGAAACTTACCTGACTAGCCAACTTAGTCAAACAGCTTTATCACCTATCGAATATACACATCTGCCAAATCGCTATCCCTTCCTCGTTCTTAGAGCCTGGGAAGCTTATCCAGCAACCTTCTATCTTGAAATAAAATTACATGGTAGAAGGATGTAGGATTGCCGTACACGCCACATCTACGTGCTGGGATATCATGTATGTATTCCAATTCAAGTATGTTGTGTCAGTGTTATCTACATGCATTCTTCCTTTCATGGACACGACTTGATTATAATTTCTTATAATAGTCACGTTAGGAATCTAAATAATTGTGTTGGTTTCACACTTAACAGCAGATCTGGCAAAGGAAGACGAGAAAGAGAGAAGGAGGGATAAGAAAATATTTCTGTTTGTTTGGAGGAAGAGTACAAAGAAAAATAATGAAAAATAAGTGATAGTTATTTGCTATTCTATATTAAGGGAGATGATAAAGAGTGATAAGGGGTTAATGTTAGATAAAATTGTTGATTAGATTAGTGGAAGTTATTTGTTTTTCTTACTGGAAAGGCATATGGTGGGGGAATAGTAAGGGGAACCTTATTAGTCAATCATTTTGACAGCAGGATCAAAATATTGGTCATCTATAGAGGAAGAAAAATGAACTGTCTACTTCAACAATACAATATGTTGTACTATTCTCTCGTATAGAATTTCTTTCAGGATAAGCTATCGAATTACACCTTAACAATGTGTTGGACTTGGGTAAAAAAAATGTATATTACACAAAAAAGGCATTAACCATCTATTCTAATTCATATTTGGAGCTTCATGTTTCAAATGTAACAAAAAGGGACCCAATTTTTCAAGTTCATTGTTTAACGTCAGCATTAACGGTCGCAGAAGCTTCAGAATACACGTATTTGAGATAAAAGATTAAGATTTGCGTTTGAAAATGAGGTTCCTAATTACGAATTGATGTCATGTTTAGGGTTTTTTAGAACTTACACTAATTTTTTTGTAAGTTATGATCCAACTCACCTCGTTCGTTCGTTGGCTTGCCCATTAATCAGACAAGTTACAAGTGTCAAGTAATCCAAGTGGATGTACACATATCCCCATGAGATATTACAATTTCAGTTATACTCCTCCTTTTTTTGAAATATCAGTTGTGCCTCTAACTTATTGTCATTCTATTACTTGTGCCCTTACGTAACGTTAACCATCATTGAATTGAACATAACCATGATTTTTTCAAATCATAATATGGTTAGGAGGGGTATAACCGTCTAAATACCCCCCACCCGTCTTCCCCCACCATCCCCACATGCTCCTCCTCTTCTGCCTGAATCGCTTCTTCCCTTTAGATTTGTGATGTGGAAGCTGAAGATCGCGGAGGGGTGTGACCCTTGGATCCACACCATCAACGCCCACGTCGGGAGGCAAATCTGGGAGTTCGACCCCGCCTTCGACACCGATGAGGAGCACATCGAAGTCGACAATGCCCGTCAGATCTTCCCTGGAAACTGCTTCTACAATAAGCACAACTCTGATCTGCTCATGCACTTGTAGTTCGCCATGGAGGAGGGGGCAGAGGGGGTGGAGGAGGAGAAAGAGGGGCTGGATGGGGTAAGGCTAGGGAGGAGGGGCTGGAGGGGGCAGGCTGGAGAGGAAGTGGCGCAGGAGGAGGTGCGTGGGTCAGGTTGGGGAGGAGTGTGCGAAAGGAGGGGCTGGAGGGGTCAGGTTGGGGTGGTGGTGCGGAAGGAAGGGCTGGAGGGTGTAGGCTATGGAGTAGGTGCGAAGGAGATGTAGGAGCATGCAGGGGAGGAGGGGACGGACTAGGAAGAGGAGGTTTTTGGTGGAGGAGGTAGCATGGGGGCGGTGGGGGTGACGCGGAGGAGCTCGGGTTGGAGGAGGCAACAGAGGAGGAGCAGAGGAGAAGGCTGAGGTGCGGGTGGCAGGGGGAGGAGTTGGGGGTTGAGGGAGGAGTTGGGGCGAGAGATGGAGGTGGTGGAGGAGGAGCAACTGGGGAGGAGGAAGAGGAAGAAAATGGGGGAGGAGAAGGAAGAAGATAGGGCGACTTTCCAACCCTCTTTTTTAAATTAAATTTCCCTTGTGTCCCAAAGGTAACGCCCGTTTACGTTGAGGACGGACAACCACTAACCCCAGGGGTACAAGTAAAAGAACGACAAGAAATCGAGGGCACGATTGATATTATAAAAATGGAGGGACATAAATGAAATTGCAATATCTCAAAGAGACACAACTGATAAAAATCTCAAATAAAAATATAGAGTAAAAATCAGACATCACATGTATTTGCACGGAACTTATGTGTTCATCATCGGGATAAACGAGTATAAGTAATTGTGCCTCTGAAACATATGCATTTTCAGATTTCCGTAGAAGTGAGGGGTTGGAAGCTGAGGGAATGGAAATTATATGCAGGAGAACTGCGTACTCTGTCTTATATAAAAATTGTTTACTTTAAGTCTTCCTTTTGCGTTATTGATTAAAAAATATATTTAGTAATTTATATTTCAAATAATGCAAACAATAATTGCATTTAATTAAAAAAACTAAAAGTAGTCAAGAAACTAAGTATATCCATCGAATATTATAACAAATGGAGGGGAAAAATTAGTTGGCCCGAAGACTGATCCGACAAATGAACCGATTTCAACCCGAATCCCATGCATAAGAACTTCGACCTGCTCGATCCGGCCCATAACCAGGCTCGATAAAATACGATAGATCACTGTCAGTGTAACTTAACATTGTCTTATTGATGGGGGAATCAACTTATGCTTTAGCTGTAAATGGTAAAAGCTAATTTAATCAAACTTTTTCCTTTCGAGGGTCTCATGCCCTTAATTGCACCAAAGATGCCATGGGAAAATATCACCATCTTCCTCCCAATTTATCTTGTTCAATTACACTATAACCCTTTTAATCTGTAAATTACATCTACATCACGACCTCTGTAATCTTACTAATTCTTACCCAACAATATCTTGACATGGGAATATATGCTGAATAGAATAAAACTTGGAGTTGTGGTGTAATTATAAGGATTATAGTGGCTGCGTTGGACAACATTTTAAGGGTCATAATGCAAAAAACACTTAATCAATATGGGCAAGGCATTGTCAGTTAATATGATTTAGGTTACATCAAAGTTGTTGGAGTTGTTCACAGTACCAAAGGACATCTACGATTACTACCAGCATTAAGAAGAATCGAATTCGATTTCCATATCTTCGATTCACTGCCTCCATAGATGTCGATTTCAATTACAAATCTTACACATGTTCCCTATAAGAAATAGTTTAGATTCGAATTCCTACAGTGTGAAATAATTATCTCTCGATACAAAAGCCAAATATATTCTAATTTTTCTTTGTTTTCTGGTAAAATTACACAAAAATCTATATTTATCCATCTATTTGCAGTTAATAACTCGAATTAGACCAGTTTAAAAATACGATAAAAATTGATTTTCACGTTTTTCATATGTATTCGATGTGAAATTAAGTAAATTATGATGCTAAGCATGTATTATAGATATTTGTACGCATGCATTCCGTATCATAATTAAACTATTATGCCAAGCAATGCATGTGATTACATTTTTTATGGGAAAACAAAGCACGTGAATAGGGACCTTAAAGTTGAAGAGGAGAAAAGGGAGCCCTATGTGGAAATATCCCAAAAACAGAAAGAGAACGTGACTAACGCCGTTAATCTGAACGCCGTCAGATGATGCCGTTAACGAACGGCGGATTTCCTCCCATGCTATATAAACAGCAGCAAACAGCATTAGTTGGAAGCCAGCAAAAGCATCACAACTAGTCCACAGATCCTTCTCTCTCTCTCTTCCTCTCTCATCTCCCGATCGCATGGCCGCGAACGTCAAGGCAGGGCTGTCGCTCGCTGGCATCGGGAGGAGGGCTGTCGAGCGAGTCCGTGTAGGTGCCAAGGACCAGACACCGCATGTCAGGTATCGAAACTCAGGAATGAGGAATGTGAGATAAAGAACGTGAGTAAGGATTTCGCCAATTCTTGAAACTTTTGCGACGACGTTTTGTTCAGGTGAGCTATCCATGATGCATGGACATGCCTAGATCGACCGGAAGACAAGGGGTCTAAGAGCTATCCTTGTCGTCGGTATTCCATGCCCATAAGTGCTTATGTTGTTTTACTTTTAAATGTTTTATTGTGATTTTTTATTTATATATACCTAAACGTGTAGATCTCACTCTAGAAATGCTTAATTTTCTTTCGTGACCATAACAATGTATACTGACTTTTTTACACAATGATCATTAATATCTTGTCCAATTACATCATAACCCATATATGCCTCTACACGTATAATTTTATTCTATTTATTACATGTTTTCCACACCCAAGAGTTTTGGAATAAGATTTAGCAAGAATAGAAGGGTTGTGGTGTACAATTAAGCAAGATTTTAGGGGCCTTCTTTCAACCCCAATAATAGTCTTGTTCTTTAATTTTTTTTGATAAGGTTCTTTGAATTTGCCTAAAACAGAGAAAACAATACTTTTATTCCGTTTCTTTAAAACTCTTTTAACAATTATCCTTTATGTTCTCATGCTTTGTGCCCATTGATTGTAGGGACCTAATAATAAACTATTCTAGTTTCCGTTCCTTTTACAAGTCTTTCTAACTAATAGTATTTTAGAGACAAAACAGAGATCGCTATGTAAAATTTGGCTAATTAATCCCATTTTGAAATAAAAACAATGCATTTGTATAGGAGGGCGGTCCATGCGTCGGCATACGACAAAAACGTCGACGAGGATGTGCGGCCGGTGGTGGTGCCGGACTACATCATTCACCAGCACTCCGACAAGTACTGGGGCCCACATCCGAAGACCGGCATCTTTGGGCCGGCCGACCAGCACGGGCTGCACACCTCCGCTTCCAGCACCAGCAGCGGGTCGGCGCTTGACCAGACCGCATGGTTCCGCCACCTTGAGGAGGTCGACAAGTCTTCCTTGGCTTAAGCTAGTACCAATGTGTGCGTGAACATGTATAAATAAAAGGATTGTGTGCTAGTATTGGATTTCGGAGTAATTATCGTATAATTAATCCTACTATTATCTATGTAAGAAGATTTATTAATGTTAAAGTACCTCTTGAGTACTTGTAGTGTCGTCCTTGTTGCGAGGTCAAATTTCAAATCGGTCCTCGGGATGTTTCTTTTCGCCTTTATTCCGCTCTCCCAATCACGTCGCTCAAAAATTAATACCACGTGCGATGTCCCCTCTCTATTGAGGGTGTCCTCGTTCAACTAATTCTACCTAAAAGAATATGGATTTTTATATTTAAGTGCCCTTCTGATTTTTTTACCAATAATATCTGCACCTTTATTTTTCATGCTATTTACGCGCGTATCATTATGTTTTTAGCTTGAATGCTTTTTATCATGAGTTTTGTAAGAATACAGAGACGTGTGTAATTGAAAAAAAAAGCATAAGTTGAAGTGGATAAGAAAGTAAAGGCTTCGGTCATTTGGAGAATAAACACTGAAATAAGGGTTAATTTCTCGACTGGCATGGTTTCTAAGAGGATGACTATTCATATCTACATTATATTATTTCTTCTTATTCTACCTTTATTCTTATTTTTATTTCACTTTATTTACCTTTATTCTACCTTTATTCTCCTTATTCATATATCTTCAGCTGGATCGAGAAAAGACTCTTATTCTCCTTATTCCATATCTTTATTCATGCTTATTCCCGAACCGAACACCCTCCCCCAATTCCTTATTTTTGGAATAATTCTTCCCTATCCATAGCATGCTACTATTTGGTTACTTATTCCTGTGGCATGGAGGTGTTCTTAAACAGGAGAGGTTTCCTCATTATTGGGATTGGTTGGATGAAAAGGTACATTACTATTGTCCCCTATTCACTACTGATCAATGGACAACCCAAAGAGAGTTATTTTTAGCCACAACGGTTTGTTCACATGGGTTGTCATTAGGCTCTGTGGTTGTTTGTCTTAGTGGTTGATGCTCCGCCAATCATTGCTAATGGTGTTGTTTTGGGTTGTTTTTGTAGCTGCTACTTAGGGACGAGTTGTCGATACCTTTCTTATGTTGATGATACGATTATTTTCACTAATAGGTGTCCGAAGAGTTGCAGGGGTATGTTGATGGTTGTCGACCTCTTTGATTTGGTCTTCGGCTTGAAGCTGAATAGACCCAAGTCTGAATTTGTGAATTTTGGCTTGTGTGAGCTGGTTGAGATCCCCCAGAGCCGGGTTGCCCCTTCATTATCATGGCCTCCCCTTAATGCGTGGTACATTGAGGCATATTGATTGGTTCCCTCTTGTTGAGAAGGTGGACAAGAAAAAGCATTTTACCTGAGGTGACATGCTTGTTCTTTTATAGTAAGACCTTGCAGCCATTCCCATCTTTTTCTTGTCAATTGGACTTGTTTCCAACCACATCGACAAATGTAGAAAACATTATGATGCATTTTTTCTTCTTTTTCGGGTGAATGCAAGGTATGCCATTTATTGATTGGAAGATTGTTAGAAGTCCAGTAGCCCAATTTAGTGATGGATTTTGAAAAAAATTACTATATCCCAATGTTGTTGTAATTTATGAGTGTATGTATTGTGTGTGTCTATATATATATATATATATCATGATAAACTTTTTTATCCCGTTAAAATTACAGTCGCGAAGGGGCTACTCCGTTGGTGTAGTCATTGAGGAACTCCAATTACATGAGATATGTATTATTATTATTATTATTCCTATGAAGTTATTGAAGCAAAAATGTTAAGTGATCATTGCCAGGAAATGCATAAAATTGAGTAAATGGAAAAGAAGCTAGGTTGTTAGTTATATACTTAACATAATAAATATAATTTATTATTAAAAAATATAACAGTAATAATTATTTGGATATCCGAATATGCATCGAGATCTTTTTTATGTTATCATGCATATTAATGTATAAGGAACTTTTTAGAACTTTTTAATATTTGATATCTACTTACGACTCATGTTCAATCAATACTTGGATACATATGTCCATATTCAATAAATTTTTTAATATGATAAACATATATTCGAATATATCCATGTCTATTTTCCCTTACTCGTAGGTCTTACGTTTCTTTGACTCACTAAAAGAAAATGACCTATTTACCACCACAACATTGCGACTATATTGTGGTAATTATGTAGTTGCATTGCCAATTGCAATCACATTTGGACCACATGTGGCCACAATTTGGCGTACGACTACAAATTGGTCTATTTACCACATAATGCTACCACGTGTGGTCACATTTTGTAGTCGCATTCTCAACTAAAATTTTGGATGTGCTTCCTTTCTTCCCTCCCATTCCAATGATGGCATCCCCCAACGTTTTCACTCCTCGTCCACCCTAAACCTAAAAATATCCATTCTCCTCCTCCTTACCATCTTTTTCCTCCCCCTATCCCTCCTCCTCCACCTCCATTCATCCAACCCACCATCTCTTTCTTCTCCTCCACTTACTCATATCCTCCTCCAATCCACCATCTCCTCCTCATCCTCCTTCTTTGCCGCTTCCTCCTCCCACTCCTCCGATCCACCAAATCATCCTCATCCTCCTCCTCGACTACCTCCCGCACCACTGCTCTTCCTCCTCCTTTGCTTGTTCACCACATGTTTTACAATGACATTAAGAAAAAAACAAAATATTTAAATATTTTTCATCTTTTCTATAGAGAGTGATCTTTTTAAATGTTAAAATATGTATTTTTGTGTAATACTGTGAATATGTGTTGTGTGAGAATGTGAACATATGTGACATGATGCGATTGTGTCTATATGAATGAATGATTGTACATTTGTAATGTCTATATGGATGAGTTTTTTGTGTATGTGTGTGAATATTTGTTTTGTGTGAACATTTTTTCATTATCAAGGTGTATGGACATGTGTTTGAGTAAAAGAGAGAGTACATCTGTGAAGTATATGGAAAGATCCTTAAGCGCATCACAGAAGCGTAAGGATCTCATCAAATGCAATCGAGAGCAACTAGCCAAACTAGTTGCTCGAGGCAGTAAAATTTAAAAAATTTTAATGTGATGAAACCCAATGATCCGATTACACTTGTCAGATCATTTCATCTAAACCACAAATAAGTATTAGGGTTACCTCTTGAAGGGTGGTTGCGATCAAGTCTCTAAATGAAGAGACCTCCTGTCTCAAGTCCGATCTGACGGAAGAGACTCTTGCGATCATGTTGATAAAACACATGCTTCTCGCAATCCATGTTGATGATTGAAGAGCCACGAAATCGCCCTCATAATTCAATCACATTAATGATTGAAAGATATTTGTTGCAAGTGGGCAATTCGGGGTTGATCAAAAATCACTTAACTAATTTATCGATTTAAGGAAGCTATTGTATTATTTTACTTGGATAAGTCCAAGGTTGAACTCAAGAAGACAACTGTCTCTTTAGGTTGGTTTAAAGTCGATCTAGAATTTAGATTTTCGGAGAGGCATTTTTCTAATTTTTAAATACAATAAATGAGGTAAATGCAATTATGGCAAAGTTTAAGAGTTAAATTGTAAATTTCGATCAAATTACGTCCAAAAATCCTCAAATTTGGCCAGAATATGAAATATGATGAAATTAAACTGCTATAATTTTTGGTAATTTTTGGATACAAAATGAATTTTTTTTAGAATAAATAAATGTAGATAATGAAATTTTCAATAATTAATTATAATAAATATTAATTCTTTTATTTTCAGGAAATAAAATTATCTAAGGTATGCCACTAGGTCATTTATCTCAAAAAATCCTAGATCCTAAAAACGTTGAATTTAATACCTATAAAAATGAATTACTGAAAAGCACAAAATGATTTTTCTAGAGAAAACTATGCATGCAAATGTAATTTTTTTGGGCACAATATAAGTAATTAACTCAACTATCTTTGAATTTTTGTTTCACGCAATGCTTAATTATTTATGAATTTCTAAGTTTAGAATGAGCAAAATATGCTAATTATCACAAGTAACCACAAAGAATAAAAATATCATGAGTGCAATAAAATGTGAAGAAATAAGTTTAGAACAAAGTGTAATTATTAGAATAATAAAATGATGCCAAATGAGGTTCAAATAAAAAGGAGAACACATGGTTCAAAATGCAAATACAGAAACTAAATTTGATAAATAAACATGCTTACATGATGTCGATGCAATTACCTAAACTCATGAGGGTCTTTATGTAAATTTGTCATGATGTCATGTGCCTTACGTGCATCCTAGAATCGGGTTCTCTTCTTTGATTTTCTGGATCAACGGGGGTATGCAGTGCAAATCTTCCACTTATCACGTGCACAACGCGTTGACACAGCTGTCGGGGATGCGATTGGGATCATGCAGACCTGGTGGGTCTCTTCACAATTTATCCAAGAAGAGGGTTGATGAATCCACAATTCATCATCTCAATATCTTCATCTTAGCAAAATCCCCAAGTAAAATCTGAAATAAATGTATATGAAATCAATAAATTAACAAAATGACTCTTGTAAATAAAACACACCAATTATTGTATATTAGATTGTACAAATAAAATTAACAATAAAAAGCCGTAAAATTAAACGAGTTTTCCACATGTAAATACCCCAAAACTTCATGTATTTTTAATAATTTCATTTCAACTCATTTTTAACTAATTATTTCTCTGACTTGTTCATAACAATGTATATAAAAATACAAAAAAATAAAAATAAATTTTACCTCAAAATAAATGCTCCTAGATCTCAAAGGGAAAAGCCATAAAGTCCAACTTCCAGGCCAAATTCCTGCTCCATATGAACTCCAAATTCACAAACTCAATTTTAAAGTTCAAGTTAGAAAATTATCTATCCAATGGAAGTGGTTTCATTAAAATCAGAGCTCATTTGCAAAAGTTAGGTTTTGGGACCTAGATGTAAATTGTATATTATGTATATATTCATTCTTTCTTCACTTTTTATTTTATCTTTCTTAATCAATAACAATACAAAAAAATCATGCTTGTGTTGTATTTTGATTGTAATATATTATTGTATTTTTCTGTTATAAATATCTCTTATTAAAAAGACAAAAAAAATACATATTAGAAAAGCAAACAAAAAAATGTACATGTTGTATGTATTCCTTTGTAAATTCTCCATTATTTTTCCTTCTTTATATTTTTATTGTATTTAATATAGCATACTTTATTTCATTTTATTTTCCTTTAATTATTTTCCCATTCTCTACAATAACCACCATTCAACTCCACCATTACACCAAAATTTCTAACTTCTAATTCAACCCCATTATTTTATTAACCTCCCACCACTTTAATAACCTCTCATTTTTTCCTCTTTATATACATCTCATCCTCCTCATTTTGCACTTGATCCATCTTTATGTGAGGAGAGCCTAGTTCCCAGAGTTGAATTAGTGACAGCGACACAACCTCGGTCGAGTGACGACAACCCTCTGGTGAGATTCGTTGGCTTTTTCGCCAACATCGCAGCCGCACCCGTGTACTGTTCGAGCTCATCGCTCGCTGACGATTCGAGCAAAGATCGTGCTCTCGTGAGCACATCACAGGCGGTCCGCTTCCATTGTAGGTAATTTGTCGTTTCATTATTTACTTCGTTTTTATTTTTGCAGTTTTTTAGCACATCATATCACCATCTACAACGATTCAATTGTTCATCATCTTTACCACCATCGCCATATCATTTTTTCTTCATTTCCATATCATGTGCATCTCCTGATTAACAAAACAAAAAATTAAAATTTAAAATAAAAAAATTAAAACAATAAAAGGTTTTTTTCTTATTACAACAAAAAAGGAAAAAATATAAAAAAAAATCAAAGAAGGTAGCGGGAGGGCGCCGCCCGCCCCCCCCTTTCAACAGCTCACGACGACCCCCCTTGCCGATCTCCGCCAGCCAGCGTTGCCGACGGCCCCCCTTGTCGTCCTCCTCTTCGCCGTACTGCAGCGGTGCTCCGCTCCGCATGCGCGGCCCCGCGCCACCGTCCCCCGTGCTCTCAGCTGCGCCCCTCCGCCTCTCTGTCTCTCCTCCAGCCGTGAGGGCCGCAAGGCTGTCTCTCCTCCGCCGCTCCCCCTTCGCGCACGCCCGCGTGCGGCGGCGCCGCTGCCAGCTCCAGCAACGAGCTGCCATCGCCGCCCTCCTACCTCCGCCATGGTCGCCGCTCCACTCCTCCTGCCCTAGTCGCTCACGCAGGGGAAGAAAGTCCTTTCCCTTTTTTATTTCTTTATTGGAAAAAATTGTAAATTTACCTGCTTAAGTTTCTGTAATTATAGTTCAGTCCTTGTATATACTTTCTATTGTCAGTTTTAATTCTAATTTGCATATACAGCCTTGTGTTTGCTTATTAATTTGGACATCAAATTTGCGTCATGTTATTCAATGAAAATGTCTTGATGTTGAGCAACTAGTTCTCTACCACATGGATATTATCTATATTTTTATGGTCTTTGGGTAATTACTTAAAATATTTAACTTAAATATTACATATTTTACCCATTTGGGCACTTAAATTCATATCTCACTTACTGTTGCTCCAAAAATTCTTAAAATTTAGAGATGATGACTTGAAGTTTAATTTACAGTCCAAATTTCATCTAAAGTGGAGTTGTCTTGTGCCTGAAATAAATCATAGAGTGATTTTTGTATTTGATTTTAATTAAATCCACATACATCCTTTTCGCAAAATTTCAACTCTCCTGAATTGAACATCTAAATATCTTTTTGAGATAATTCACACTGTGATTAATTTACAATTTTGGATTTATTAGGAATTAATTACTCACTGTCACTCTGTTTTCACTAAAAAATCCTAAAAAAATCATCTTTTGTCAAAAAATTTAAAAAATATTATTGTAGCTTCCTTGCATCATGTTTATGTTTCAGTAAATTTTTTCATGATTTTGCTTACTGTGTGTGAAAAATTACGAAAAAAATCCATAAAAAATGCATTTTTAATTTTTGCATCTTAACCATAAAAATTCCAAAAAATATATGTTACATTCATCATTGGATTAAATTTATTGGAAAAATATAATTTGGTTAAATTGAATTGATTTGACATAAAAATTAATTTGGTTAAGTTGTGTGATTTCTTAGTAGCTTAATTCACCTGCATTTGCATTCTTTTTACATAAAATTTTTTTTAAAAAATACTGCTTGGAAACCTAGATCTAAATTTTCAAATTAAACCGAAGTTGTTCCTTTGCCTCCTGTGTTCGACCCCGGACTTGCCCGGGATATAAATTAAGCCAAGACACTCTTCACGGAGATCCTTCTCTCAGTTCTGATCGATCGCTAAGTACACGTACTACGACGTGCCCGAATTAATCATCATATTTAGCGACTCGTCAGATGGTGTCGTTGCCAGGGAGGCAAACGACTTAGGGATTAATTAAAAAATTTTGTTTTAGATTTTCATTTATTCGGGTATGTCTGACCCCCGAGCCACGTGTAATTAATCCATTTTCTTTCAATTATTGTTCAGCTCGTTTTTTGTATATATTTTTGTTTCAATCTCTCTAATAAAAATCTTATTTTCCTTGCAAGGGTCCGGTGGACTTGGAGTACATCGGAGGTCGACGGATGCAACGCACGCCGACTGCTGAAGAGCTCGGAGAATTAATTTATTTTTGAGAGAGTTTTTGTAATTGTTATAATTATTTAGGTAACTTACTCATTTATAGCGGCTCTTGTTTGAGAGATCGCGTGTGTAAAAAAGACTTGGACATTATTTGTGGTGTGTCAAGGCATGTTTCACTCTCCGATGAGGACGAGGGCTCGACTTGAGTGGCGAGTTAAGGATTAGGACACGGTAGTCAAATTTGTTTGTGCCCTTCGTAAATTAGGCCACACATATATTAGAATATTCACATATCTTATAAGATTCATAATGAGAAGCACATAGACACATACTACTTAGCTCAAATCAAATCAATTCTTCCATGCTAATAGTATACTGTTTAGGTGCGGTTTTCTCGATCTTCATGCATTTAGTGTAAAGTTTACAAATTCAGTTTTTCATAACGCATGAAGAGTGTCGGGATTCAATATAAGTATACCTTCTTCTGAGCATGCATTATAGTTTCTCGGTTTGTATTATGATTTCTGATTTCCCTCTTGTTTTACAACTTAAGGTCAAAAAGGAAATCGTGACTGGACGATAGACGTGTTTTTGTGTTCAGATTAAATTTCAAATGATAACCTAACTCTAAAATCGGGACTGAATTGAGCAGGTCGATTAAATAATTGGAATAAAAAGAACCCCTGTTCTCGGGTGCATAAAGCCCTCATTGTTTGTTTTACTTGCAAGTGAGAGAGAGATGACCATAGGATATAGCCAAGCTAGGATTTCTTACTTACAACTGATTCTTTACTTTTAGGCGATTAGCTACTTTTCAGTGAGGAATATGGGTATCCGTATTTATATGGTCCGAACTTCCTTAACAGAATGCGAGATTTAGAGGGGTCCTTAGTCTTCAAGGAACGGGCTCCGGTCTGTACTTACTCCTATACTGGCTGAAAGTAGGACAAACTAGTCGTAAGAATCGGGTCAGTCTGTAGGAAAATATGGGCACCTAACAGCCCGTTAATCTTTACAAGATTGTATTTCTCACCAACTAAAATTGACAAGATAATTCGGCCGAACTCTTACGACCATCACGTTTTGAGTTGGTGAAATTGAGGGTTTGAATTGCGTTTGTATTATGTGAGTTTACTCCGTACATTTACGTGCACCGTAGAACTAGTGCCTCATTGAATATCGTGATCTAATCGGTTCTTTTGACATCGAAAATGACTGATTGGGGGGATATTTATTCAGACTTTGCGAATCTCTTGTTGAACCCTCCAAGAAGTATGTCTTCACAGGTCCGTGCACTACTTGGACCAAGCTGGACTCATGACCCTCTTGGGCCCATGATCACCCACTCTCGGGATGGTTACTCTCAAACCATTCCCTTTCTCTATTCCCACCTCATTGAGGAAGACCTTCGCCTCGGTGAGAATATCATGATTCATAAATCCTCTTCTAATCAAGAACACCTTGCTAATTCAGGCCCTAAAGAAGATACACGAAAAATGCCTCCAAAAAATAAAGACAAGGAAGAAGAGAACCATGAAGACCCAATGAGAATGGTACTAGCTAGATTAGCTGCATCTGAGCAACAACACACACTTCTCAGAGATCAGTTAGAACAACTCAATGTTGGGGTCGAACCACCAATGGATGCAACGTATAACCCCAGACAATATCAAATTCGGAACTACTTGAGTCCGACAGAACCCACAGTTGATTTTGAGTTGAAGCCACACTATCTGAACCTGCTGCCACACTTTGATGGGAATGCTTCTCAGGACCCATATGCATTCCTAAGGGACTTTGAGCTCATCTGTGCTAACCTTAGATATCCTAATGTTAGCCAGGATTATATTAGGCTTACAGCCCTTCCATTTGCCTTGGGTAGTAATGCTAAGTATTGGGTAAAGAACTTGGGAGTTACAATCACCACTTATGCCCAGTTCAAGGTCCTATTTCTGAAGAAGTTTTACCTGTTGAGTAGAACTATTATGATGAGGATGCGAATTACGAGTTACAATTACCCCATGAAGCCTTTTGTGATGCTTGGGAAAGATTCAAGGACATCTTGCAGAAGTGTCCCTATCATGGATTATATGACAATATCTTGGTCCAATCATTCTTTACTGGTATCAACCCTGAGATGCAGGATTTAGTGAGCGTTACCTGTGGAGGTAGCTATACATCACGAGGAACAGATACCGTTTAGAAGGTATTCGAGAAGATGGCTGAAACTAGGCGCTCACAGATGGCCAGCAGGGCCTATACACCGTCCCCAGTTCACTCTCATTTGGAGGAGGAAAGTCAGCCGTAGTCTATCTCTCTCAGGACATGATCCCTAGCATGGGACTCCTTGCTGACTAGCTTATAGTGGTTGAGAAGATCGACAGGAGGATTGATGAGTTAGACTGAAGCGTCTCTAAACTTCCAAAACAAATGGAGGAGTTGATTGAGAAGATATCTATGACAAGGATAACCGCCGCGACTGCACCCTCTGTTCTCGTTTACCGAGCTCACAATGTTCAAGAGCAGTTGCTGTCAGGGCAACCCTAACCGTGGGAGCAGGACCAATCCTACACCCACTCTTTCCAGCAGCCACCTTCATTAGCAGAGACAGTTCAGGAGGAGCCTCCACCAATTTGGGAGTTGAATGGGATATGGTATACTCATGATCTTATCAGACAGGGAAGTACGGGAGACCGGCAGACCTATCAACGTCCCCCGACCTTTCACAATCACCGCATTCACCTCCGCACCACCTCCTTCACAACAGAGCCCTGGATTCTAGCCACCCCAACAGCAGTGGCAGTAGTACCAGCAGTATGGCCGACAAGTTGATTACCAGGCGGGCCAGTAGGGCTCACAATCTCAGCAGATACCCCAGCAGCAGCAGAGGCAGTACCTTAGCCAGCAGGGCCAATCTTCCCTTTCTTCTTCCCAGTCTTATCTTCTTCATTTAGCCTTGTGGACATCAACAACAGATACTCGACGAGCTCCGTTCCTACAAGAGCAAAACTCACGACTTACGGGTGGATGTCAATCGCCTGTCCAGATGGCGAGATGAGCAGACTACACCCTCTACCTCTATCTCAGCCCAAGTTCAGGCTAACCCCAATAGCCTGAACCGATCTAGTTTTCAGCAACACTTTGGTCAGGTATACTATTCAGCATCTCCTAGATTTAAACATGAGATTCTTTCGTGTGACGAGGCTAACCACATGTCACTCAAGAGCGGAAGGACCATGACCGTACCTGACTGGGCGAGGGACACGAGGAGGGGCATCTCTGGATCTCTACATGAGGAGTCTTAAGAGGACGAGGAGGAGAGGCATCATATTTCAGAGCCCCATCAACACCATTTGAGGATATCTACTCAGGGAACCGAGAGGAGGAGGAGAGTGCGTATGCAGCATGGGCAGCATGGATACACTTCTGATTCTACGGAGGACCTTGCATCTCCGATTGTGGCGGATACCACTCCAGCTTCTATTCCACAACCTGTAGTAGATAGTTTTGATTTCGATCCCTTGTTGCATAAAAAAGATTCATGTATGATGAACTCTGTTTCCATAAAGTCCACGAATGATCTTTCACTTCATGATTCAGATTCTTCATCTTCTGTTTCTCTAGCTTCAATCCCTTTCCCTCGTGCTCTTACGGAAGGAAAGCGCATCAAAAAGATTCAGAAAGAAGGCCCCAATATGGCATGATTTTGTAAAGAAATTATCACAGTTAAGGTATCATTTGATGAATATGTAGCTAACCATCCTGCATTCCAAAAATACCTTAAGGTGAGATGCACACCTACAAGGGTTAGCATGAAGAAAGATAACCGAAATATAAAGACACATGTCTTATCAGTATCCACAACCTATTGTCTCAAGAATCAGACTTTGCCAAGGAAAAAGAGAGACATGGGTGCTTACTATGTAGAGAGTCATATTGACGACATTGCATTTGCACGCACACTCTTAGATAATGGTTCATCAATCAACTTACTTCCTTTACCATTATATCAGAAATTGGAGTTGGGACCATTTTGCAAATCTAGAGCTTTACTCCAATTTGCAGATTGTTCAGTGAAGAGACCTAAGGGAGAAGTGAAGAACGTAGTTATCCCTATTGCGGGGAAAAACTATCAGGTTGACTTCACAGTCTTGGACATGGAGACCCCCAATCATAGGAGAGAATCTCATATTATTCTCGGGCGGTCCTTCCTTAGGACCGCGGGTGCAGCTTTCGATTATGGTACGGGAATGATGAAGTTCCGTTCTTTAGGCATAGAAATGAACCTTGAGATGAAGCAAACCAAGTGTCAGTGACTTGATTCAAAGAGTAGCACATAGTACTCATCTTCAGAGATAGATTGCAGAATGATTAGCACAGTTGGGATTTGGGGACAGATTCCTTCAGGATAGAGCGAGTCCCTTTCATCTGGAAAGGGTATAGTAGATGATACAGTTTGCCAGGTGTTGGATGATCTTGTGAGAGATGCATCTACCTATCCCCATGATGACATAGAGATCCATCTGGATCTGTCAGTTCCATCTCCTTCGGAATGATCATGGGACAAAGATGATGAGTCGGACGTGGCTTTGGCCGAACTAGCACGTTTGTTTGGCGATCCGACTCCCCTTACTTCTGAGTTGGTGGCGAGTACTACTCAGCTTATCCCACCTTCATGCAGCACAGAACCGGAGTCATATTCAGTTCAACCAGATCTACTTGATGATATCACATTGTCAAAACTGAAATCACTACCTCCTACACTTAAGTACGCCTTTCTTGTGGAACCCAAAGAGAGATATCCTGTCATCATTAGCTCGTACTTGACTTTAGAACATGAGTCTAGGTTGTTAGAAGTCAGAGAGGAACCGCAAAGCAATAGGTTGGACAGTATCGGATCTCATGGGGATTAACCCCGCTCTCTGCTCACACCACATTTTTATTGAGGATAATGTAAGACCTTGCCGTGAGTTCCAGAGGAGACTTAACCCCAATCTACGAGAAGTAGTGAAGAAAGAGAATGAGAAATGGTGCAAAGCAGGGTTTATATAACCTATTTCCGACTCAAAGTGTGTGGCCCCGCTTCATGTTGCCCCGAAGAAGTCGGGAATTCAGATGGTCACCAACGAGGAGGGGGTAGAGATCGCGACACGAGTACCTGCATCGTGGTATGTCTGTGTTGACTACAGGCGCCTAAATGCCGCGAACAAGAAAGATCACTTTCTCTTGCCTTTTATTTATCAGATCTTATAGAGACTCGCAGGGAAAGAGTTCTTCTGTTTTCTTGATGGGTACTCAGGCTACAACGAGGTAGCTATAGCACCCGAGGACCAGGAAAAGACCACATTCACATGTCCATTCGGCACATGCTTTCAGGCGCATGCCATTAGGGCTCTGCAATGCCCCGACACATTTCAACGGTGCATGATAGCCATATTTGCTGAGATGGTGGGAGATTTCCTGGAAGTGTTCATGGATGAATTCTTTGTCCATGGTGATTCATTTGATACATGTTTAGCACACTTGGACAGATTCCTCACGAGGTGTAGAGTGGTGAATCTGGTACTCTCCTGGGAGAAGATTCACTTTATGGCAACGGAGGGTATCGTGTTAGGGCATGTCATCTCCAAAAGGGGAATGGAGGTTGATCCTGCCAAGGTGGAGGTGATCGAGAAACTCGAACCACCTACCAACGTGAAGTCAGTGCGGTCATTATTAGGGCATGTTGGATTTTATAGGAGATTCATTCAAGATTTTTCAAAGATCACCCGCCCACTGACTGAGCTCTTAGGGAAAGACACAGAGGTCGTTGTTGATCACAGGTGTCTAGAGGCCTTCGAGCTCTTGAAGAGGAAGATTTGTGCCTCGCCTATCCAACAAGCTCCGGATTGGTCTCTTCCCATTGAGATCATGACTGCTGCTTCAGATTTCGCTATAGGAGCTGTGTTAGGACAACGGTGAGAGGGAATCTCATTTGCGATCCACTATGCGAGAAAAGTATTAGATCCTACATAGAAAAATTATACAATGACTGAAAAGGAAATGCTCATGGTAGTATGGGCCCTTGAGAAGTTCAGATCATATATTTTGGGCTCTAAGGTGACAATTTACACTGATCATACAACAATCCGATATTTAATAGAAAAGAAGGACGCAGAGGCACTTCTTCTTAGATGGATTTTACTCCTCCAGGAATTTGATTTGGAGATAAAAGATAAACCTGGAGTGAAGAATGTTGTGGTTGATCACCTTTCTCGGATTGAACTTAAGGATTCTCCTGATTAAGAGTGGATTAGAGAGACCTTCCCAGATGAGTCAATTTTTCTTATTGACTCACTCTCGTGGTATGCCAACATGGTGAACTATCTTGTCTCCAAGCAGGTTCCCCCATGGTTGGACTAGGAGCATCATTGATGACTGAAGTCGGATTCGAGGAGATACCACTGAGACGATCCTTTCCTTTTCTTTGAAGGACCGGATTGTGTTTGGAGAAGGTGTATTCCTCATGAGGAATACCAGAGTGTCCTCACATATTGTCATTAACTTGAGGCTGGAGGACACCATTCAGGAAAGAGAACCACTCACAAAGTACTTCAATGTGGATTGCATTGGCCGACCTTATTTAGAAATGCTATTGATTTTGTACGGTCGTGCCCTATCTGTCAAAGGATGGGAGGGACAGTTGGACAGAGAGATGAGATGCCCATGCAACCGATGATTATTTGTGATGTTTTTGATGCATGGGGTATAGATTTTATGGGTCCCTTCCCGACAACAAAGGACATGAGTACATATTGTTGGCGGTTGATTATTTATCCAGGTGGGTGGAGGCTATCCCAACCCAAATCACAGACAACAAGACTGTCTGTAAGTTTTTGAGAGATCATATTATTGCTAGGTTCAGGGTGCCAAAAGTTTTAATATCTGATGAGGGTAGACATTTTGTGAACCAAGATATGAGATCTTTAGCTAAGGACTATTGATTTGAGCATAGAGTTACTAGTCCTTACCACCCACAGTCCAACAACATGGCAGAGGTTTCGAACATAGAGGTGAAGAGTATTTTGTAGAAATTGGTTCGTCCCGATAGGAAGAACTGATCTCAGCTCTTGGAGCAAGTTCTGTGGGCCTATAGGATAGCCTACAAGACACCATTGGTTACTTCACCATTTAGAATGATGTTGACAAGCCATGCAATTTGCCTACAGAATTGATTCATAAATTCGAATAGGCAATTAAGAAGATTAATTGGAGTTGTCGCCTAGGGAAGCTTTGTCGAGACTTGAACTTGAGCGAGCTCGTGGAAATCGGAAATAGGTCACATGACAACAGTTTGATTTGTAAGGACAAAGTAAAGAGATGGCATGATCAGCACATTAGGTGCAAAGACTTTGTCCCTGGACAAAAGGTGTGCTTGTTCAATGATAGGGTAAAGATGTTCCATGGGAAGCTCAAATCTAAATGGACGGGTCCCTTTGTTGTTTAGAAAGTGCACGAGAATGGATGTGTAGAGATAGCTAATCTCACAGATGGTGCACAATCTCATGTGGTAAATGGACAACTGTTGAAGCATTTTGTAGATTCGAAAGAGCAGTATGTCCAAATCGAGGTCATCAACTTCATGCAGATTGAGCATAGAGAAGATACATCAGATTACTCTTCATGAAGATGCAACATCAAGATTCAATATCTTAGAAGATTCTTTCCTCTTGTATATTTTCTCTTCTTTGTATATTCTCTAGATCACATCGGTTCCCACACTTACTCCTGTCCTATACTTAGGTTGACCAAGAGCCTTAGTATAGGGGGAACTGATGTTCACCATGTATATATACTCATCCATTTCTCCTCTTGACCTCGTCCGCCCCATCTTTGCTCTTCTTCTATACTTAGGATGACCAAAGCCTAAGTATAGGAGGGCGGATCGACTTCTATACTTTTTGTTATTTTAGCCATCCTACGCTTAGCATGAGCTATGTCTTTTTCTCGCTTCTTGTGCTATGAGGACATAGCACATGTTAAGTATAGGGGGGCATGTATATTACATATACGCTTTACCCATAGCTCGCACTTTCACGTATTTTTGCATATATTATACAACAATTATTGGGTAGGTAAAAAAAACTTTTTTTAAAAAAATCTCTTAAAAGAAACTTCAAAAAAAAATCTCTTATTTGCTTTAAAAAAACTTTTTCAAAAAAATGTCCTTTCTTATTTACTTATCTTTTTTTAAAAAAACACTTTTGGAAATAAACAAAAAAAGCAAAAATTTTTCAAAAAAACTTTCTTATTTTCTTTTTTTTTTTAATTTTTTTTTAAAAAATCTTTTTCTAAAAAAAACTAACTAATAAGTTGGTTTAATCCCTGACACATTCACTTTCACACAAGACTAGTGATGTTCAAGAACACTTGGTTTATGAGGTCTTGAGATTTTGAGTTAACCAGCCTTAGTCACTATGGTCTTGACTTAGTTATTCACATTTCCCTAGTTTGAATGATTTGTGTGCTATATTGCATGCTTTGTCTCTACCTTAAGAATATGATCGACACCTCACATACACGACTGTAGTTATGATGAGATGAGTTGAAATTTCACTTGAGGATCTGGGATGAGGGATTTGAGTTTGGACTTGATTTGATGATGCTTGAGGATAGGATAAAATCAATGAAGGCTTCATGAAACCTGAGTGTCAGCATCTTTGGCCAGTATGAGAACATGGTCCTTGTACTATATCTTGACATTTACCTATGTGCCAGGGTGTGATAAAAGAAATTGTTGATCAGTATGCACCAACTCTTGGTAAAAGCAGTGGATCTAGCCAAAAATACTACAAAGCAATGAAATGTTAAAGAAAAGCTCTCATTCCACAAAGTCAAATATCAAAGAGCTTCCATCAAAGGCCAGCGCTCTCAACCATTTCAAAGTGTCCACTTGGACCACCGCTATTAGGACCAGGAGTCGGGCTTGCACCAAAAAAGCGCTCTGCATCGTAAATGCTACAAGTTTGGGTGTAGAAGGTATAATGGATACTCAAAAAAGGCAAACCCCGGTGTACTCCCAAGAAAACAAGTGCATACGACTCCAACTTCTCTTGACGGACGCACTGATCAACACCAAAAATATGTGTTGCGTAATAAGGTACTTGAGAGAATCCTTGTTCCAATGAGAGGGAGGGAAGAAATGACACAATCCTGTGCCCTCCGTCATCTGGCCTTCCATCTACACTTTTAAGTCTGACAACTAAAGAGACGGTGGATTGGATGCAAGAAATGGTTTATTCTCTAGTGTTGAGGATCGGGTTCTTAGGAGAGTCTCTTGAACTGGAACCTTGGGTGACGTTGCGACTCTACTCTTGTAATTGCGGTCAACACTTAAAGTCATATCCCTACTATCTATGTATACAAAGAGAGTCTGATGATTAGGGAAATTGGATAACTTTTGACTAGAGCTTGGTTCATCTTAGAATTTTAGGTTCTCTAAAATCGAGAGTTCTTGAACAGATCAAGTCTTGTATTCACATGCACAGTCAGGGGTTTATCCAATTTATTCATTCTTTATTTGCTCGAGGACTAGAAAAGTTTAAGTATAGGGGTGATGAATCCGCGATTCATCATCTCAATATCTTGATCTTAGCAAAATCAACGAGTAAAATATGAAATAAATGTATATAAAATCAATAAATTAAGAAAATGACTCTTGTAAATAAAGCACACCAATTATTGTATATTAGATTGTACAAATAAAATTAACAATAAAAATCCGTAAAATTAAAGGAGTTTTCCACATCTAAATAACCCAAAACCTCATGCATTTTTAATAATTTCATTTCAACTCCTTTTTGTCCAATTCTTTCTCTAACTTGTTCTTGACAATGTATGTAAAATATAAAAAAATAAAATAAATTTTGCCTCGAATAAATGCTCCTAGATCCCAAAGGGAAAAAGCCGTAAAGTCCAACTTCCAGGCCATATTCCCGCTCCGTATGAACTCCTAAGTCACCAAACTCACTTTTAAAGTTCAAGTTAGAAAATTATCTATTCAACGGAAGTGGTTTCATTAAAATCGGAGCTCATTTGCAAAAGTTGGGATTTGGGACCTAGATGTACATTGTATATTATGTATATATTCATTCTTTCTTCATTTTTTATTTTATCTTTCTTGATTAGTAAAAATACAAAAAAAAATCATGCTTGTGTTGTATTTTGATTATAGTATTTTATTATATTTTTTTGTTGTAAATATCTCTTATTAAAAAGACACAAAAATACATATTAGAAAAGCAAACAAAAAAGGTACATGTTGTATGTATTCCTTTGTAAATTCTCCACTATTTTTCTTTCTTTATATTTTTATTGTATCCAAAGTAGCCTACTTTATTTAATTTTATTTTCCTTTAATTATTTTCCATTCTCTACAATAACCCCCATTCAATTCCACCATTACACCAAAATTTCTAACTTCTAATTCAACCCCATTATTTTATTAACCTCCCACCACTTTAATAACCTCTCATTTTTTCCTCTTTATAAACATCTCATCCTCCTCATTTTGCACTTGATCTATCTTTATGTGAGGAGAGCCTAGTTCCCAGAGTTGAATCGGTGACAACGACACAACCGCGGTCGAGCGACGACAACCCTCTCTCTGGTGAGATTCGTTGGCTTTTTGGCCAACATCGCAGCCGCACCCGCGCGCTGTTCGAGCACATCGCTCGCCGACGATTCGAGCGATGACCGTGCTCTCGTGAGCACCTTACAGGAGGTCCGCTTCCATTGTAGGTAATTTGTCGTTTCATTATTTACTTTGTTTTTATTTTTACAATTTTTTAGCACATCGTATCACCGTCTACAAAGCTTCAATTATTCATCATCTTTACCACCATCGCCATATCATTTTTTCTTCATTTCCATATCATGTGCTTCTCCTGATTAACAAAACAAAAAAATTAAAATTAAAATTAAAAAATTTAAAACAAAAAGGTTTTTTCTTATTACAGCAAAAAAAGGAAAAAAATATAAAAAATTAAAAAAGGCAGCGGGGGGCGCTGCCCACCGCCCCCCTTTCAACAGTTCACGATGCCCCCCTTGCCGATCTCTGCCTGGCAGCATCGACGGTGCCCCCCCTTGTTGTCCTCCTCTCCGCTGTGCTGCAGCGGCACTCCGCCCCGCACGCGCGACCCCGCGCCGCCGCCCCTTGTGCTCTCAGCTGTGCCCCTCCACCTCTCTGTCTCTCCTCCATCCGTGAGGGCCGCAATGTTCTCTCTCCTCCGCCGCTCCCCCTTCGCGCACGCCCGTGTGCGGAGGTGCCGCCGCCAGCTCTAGCGGCGATCTGCCTTTGCTGCCCTCCTACCTCCGCCATGGTCGCCACCCCACTCCTCCTGCCCTAGACGCTCGTGCAAGGAAGAAAGTCCTTTCCCTTTTTTATTTTTTATTGGAAAAATTGCAAATTTACATGCTTAAGTTTCTGTAATTATAGTTCAATCCTTGTACATATTTTCTATTGTCAGTTTTAATTCTAATTTGCATAGACAACCCTGTGTTTGCTTATTACTTTGGACATGAAATTTGCGTCATGTTATTCAATGAAAAATGTCTTGATGTTGAGCAACTAGTTCTCTACCACATGAATATTTATCTATATTTTTATGGTCCTTGGGTAATTAATTAAAAATATTTAACTGAAATATTACATATTTTACCCATTTTGAGCACTTAAATTCATATCTCACTTACTGTTGCTCCAAAAATTCTTAAAAAATTAGAGATGATGACTTGAAGTTTAATTTACAGTCCAAATTTCATCTAAAGTGGAGTTGTCTTGTGCCTGAAATAAATCATAGAGTGATTTTTGTAATTGATACTTAATTAAATCCACATATGTCCTTTTCACAAAATTTCAACTCTCTTGAATTGAACATCTAAATATCTTTTTGAGATAATTCACACTCTAATTAATTTCCAATTTTGGATTTATTAGGAATTAATTACTCACTGTCACTCTGTTTTCACTAAAAAATCCTTAAAAAAATCATATTTTGTCAAAAAATTTAAAAAATATTATTGTAGCTTCCTTGCATCATGTTTATGTTTCGGTAATTTTTTTCATGATTTTTGCTTACTGTGTCTGTGAAAAATTACGAAAAAATCCATAAAAAATATGTATTTTTAATTTTTTGCATCTTAACCCTGAAAATTCCAAAAAATATATGTTGCATTCATCGTTAGATTAAGTTTATTGGAAAAAATATAATTTGGTTAAATTGAACTGATTTGACATAAAAATTAATTTGGCAAAGTTTTGTGATTTCTTAGTATCTTAATTTTCCTGCATTTGCATTCTTTTTACATAAAAAATTTAGGAAAAATACTGCTTGGAAACCTATATCTAAATTTTCAAATTAACGCGAAGTTGTTCCTTTGCCTCCTGTGTTCGACCCGGGACTTGTCCGGGATATAAATTAAGCCAAGACACTCTTCACGGAGATCCTTCTCTCGGTTCTGATCGACTCGCTAAGTACACATACATCAACGTGCCCGAATTAATAATCGTATTTAGCGACTCGTCATATGGCGTCGTTGCCGTGGAGGCAAATGACTTAGGGATTAATTTAGAAATTTAGTTTTAGATTTTCATTTATTCGGGTAGTCTGACCCATGAGCCACTTGTAATTAATCCATTTTCTTTCAATTATTGTTCAGCTCATTTTTTGTATATATTTTGTTTCAATCTCTCTAATAAAAATCATATTTTCCTTGCGAGGGCCCGATGGACTTGGAGTACATCGGAGGTCGACGGACGCAACACACGGCGACTGCTGAAGAGCTAGGGGAATTAATTTATATTTGAGAGAGTTTTTGTAATTGTTGTAATTATTTAGGTAACTTACTCATTTATAGCGGCTCTTGTTTGAGAGATCGCGTGTGTAAAAAAGACTTGGACATTATTTGTGGTGTGTCAAGGCCTGTTTCACTCTTCGGTGAGGGCAGGGGCTCGACTTGAATGGCGAATTAAGGATTAGGCACACAGTAGTCAAATTTATTTGTGCCCTTCGTAAATTAGGCCACACATATCTTAGAAGATTCACATATCTTATAAGATTCATATTGAGGCGCACATAGATACATACTACTTAGCTCAAATGAAATCAATTCTTCCCCGCTAATAGTATACTGTTTAGGTGCAGTTTTCTCGATTTGCGTGCATTTAGTGTAAATTTTACAAATTCAGTTTTGCATAACGCATGAAGAGTGCTGGGATTCACTATAAGTATACCTTCTTCTGAGCATGCATCATAGTTTTTCGTTTGCATTCTGATTTCCGATTTCCCTCTTATTTTACGACTTAAGGTCAAAAAGGAAATTGGGACTGAACTGTAGACATGTTTTTGTGTTCAGATTAAATTTCAAGTGATAACCTAACTCTAAAATTGGGACTGAATTGAGCAGGTCGATTAAATAATTGGAATAAAAAGAACCCCTGTTCTCGGGTGTATAAAGCCCTCATTGTTGTTTTACTTTGCAAGTGAGAGAGAGAGATGACCATAGATAGAGCCAAGCTAGGATTTCTTACTTACTACTGATTCTTTATTTCAAGCGATTAGCTACTTTTCAGTGAGGAATACGGGTATCCATATTTATATGGTCCGGACTTCCTTAGCAGAGTGGGAAGTTTAGAGGGTGCCTTAGTCCTCAAGGAACGGGCTCCGGCCTGTACTTACTCCTATACTGGCTGAAAGTAGGTCAAACTAGTCGTAAGAATCGGGCCAGTCTGTAGGAAAATATGGGCACCTAACAACCCATTAATCTTTCCAAGATTGTATTTCTCACCAACTAAAATTGATAAGATAATTCGGCCGAACTCCTATGACCATCACGTTTTGAGTTGGTGAAATTGAGGGTTTAAATTACGTTTGTATTGTGTGAGTTTACTCCGTACATTTACGTGCACCGTAGAACTAGTGCCTCATTGAATATTGTGATCTAATCAGTTCTTTTGACATCGAAAATGATTGATTGGGGGGATATTTATTCGAACTTTGCAAATCTTTTATTGAACCCTCCAAGAAGTATGTCTTCACAGGTCTGTGCACTACTTGGACCAACCTGGACTCATGACCCTCTTGAGCCCAAGATCACCCACTCTCGGGATGGTTACTCTCAAACCATTCCCTTTCTCTCTTCCCACCTCACCGAGGAAGACCTTCGCCTCAGTGAGAATATCTTGATTCATAAATCATCTTCTAATCAAGAACACCTTGCTTATTCGGGCCCTAAAGAAGATACAAGAAAAATGCCTCCAAAAAAGAATGACAAGGAAGAAGAGAACCATGAACACCCAATGAGAATCATACTAGCTAGATTAGCTGCATCTGAGTAGCAACACACACTTCTCAGAGATCTGTTAGGACAACTCAATGTTGGGATCGAACCACCAATGGATGCGACATATAACCCTAGACAATATCAAATTTGGAACTACTTGAGTCCGGCAGAACCCACAATTGATTTTGAGTTGAAGCCGCACTATCTCAACCTACTACCCCACTTTGATGGGAATGCTTCTAAGGAGACATATGCATTCCTAAGGGACTTTGATCTCATATGTGCTAACCTTAGACATCCTAATGTTAGCCAGGATTATATTAGGCTCACAACCCTTCCATTTGCCTAGGGTGGAAAAGCTAACTACTGGGTAAAGAACTTGGGAGTTACAGTCACCACTTATGCCTAGTTCAAGGACCTATTTCTGAAGAAGTTCTACCTGTTGAGTAGAACTAATATGATGAGGATGCGAATTATGAGTTTTTCCCTATTACCCCATGAAGCCTTTTGTGATTCTTGGGAAAGATTCAAGGACATCGTGAAGAAGTGTCCCTGTTATAGATTATATGACAATATCTTGGTCCAATCGTTCTTTACTGGTCTCAACCCTGAGATGCAGGGTTTAGTGAGCGCTGCCAGTGGAGGTAGCTATACATCATGAGGAGTGGATACCGTCTAGAAGGTATTCGAGCAGATGGCTGACTCTCATTTGGAGGAGGAAAGTCAGCTGTAGTCGATCTCTCTCAGGACGTGATCCCTAGCATGGGACTTCTTGCTGACAAGCTTACAGTAGTCGAGAAGATCGACAGGAGGATTGATGAGTTAGACCGGAGTGTCTCCAAACTTCCAAAACAAATAGAGGAGTTGACTAAGAAGATACCTAAGATAAGGATACCCGTCGTGACTGCACCCTCTGTTCTCATTTACCGAGTTCACCATGTTCAAGAGCAGTTGGTGTCAGGGCAACCCTAACCATGGGAGCAGGACCAATCCTACACCCAATCTTTCCAGCAGCCACCTCCATTAGCAGAGACAATTCAGGATGAGCCTCCAGCAATTTTGGAGGTGAATGGGATATGGTATACTCAGGACCCTGTCAGACAAGGAAGCACGGGAGACCGACAGACCTATCAACGTCCCCCAACCTTTCACAACACCGCATTCACATCCACACCACCTCCTTCACAGCAGAGCCCTGGATTATTGCCACCCCAACAGCAGCGGCAGTAGTACCAGCAGTATGGCTGACATGGCAATTACCAGCCGGGCAAGCAGGGCCCGCAATCTCAGCAGATACCGCAATAGCAGCAGAGGCAATACCTTAGCCAGCAGGGCCATTCTTCCCTTTCTTCTTCCCAGTCTTATCCACTTCCTTTTTAGTTTAACCTCGTGGACATCAACAACAGATACTCGACGAGTTCCGTTCCTACAGGAGCGAAATTCACAACTTACGGGTGGATGTCAACCACCTGTCTAGATGGCGAGATGAACAGACTGCACTCTCTACCTCTATCTCAGCCCAAGTTCAGACTAACACCAATAGCCTGAACGGATCTAGTTCTCAGCAGCACTTTGGTTAAGTATACTATTCAGCATCTACTAGATTTAAACTTGAGATTCTTTCGTGTGATGAGGCTAACCACATGTCACTCAGGAGCAGAAGGACCGTGACCGTACCTGACTGGGCGAGGGACACGAGGAGGGGCATCTTTGGAGCTCTACCTGAGGAGTCTTAAGAGGACGAGGAGGAGAGGCATCATATTTTGGAGCCCTATCAGCACCATTCGAGGATATCTACTCAGGGATCAGAGAGGAGGAGAGCGCGTATGCAGCATGGGCAGCATGAATACACTTCAGATTCTACGGAGAACCTTGCATCTCCGGTTGTGGCGGATACTACTCCAGCTTCTATTCCACAACCTGTACTACATAGTTTTGATTTTGATCCCATGTTACATCAAAAAGATTCATGTATGAAGAACTCTATTTCTGTTAAGTCCAAGAATAATCTTTCAGTTCTTGATTCATATTCTTCATCTTCTGTTTCTCTAGCTTCAATCCCTTTCCCCTGTGCTCTTACGGTAGGAAAGCGCATCAAAAAGATTTAGAAAGATGGCCCCGATATGGCACGATTTTCTAAAGAAAATATCACAGTTAAGGTGCCATTTGATGAATATGTAGCTAACCATCCTACGTTCCAAAAATTCCTTAAGGTGAGATTAACACCTACAAGGATTAGCAGGAAGAAAGAGAACCAAAATATAAAGACACATGTCCTATCAATAACCACAACCTATTGTCTCAAGAATCATACTTTGCGAAGGAAAAAGAGAGACATGGGTGCTCACTATGTGGAGAGTCATATTGACGACATTACGTTTACACACACACACTCTTAGATAATGGTTCTTCAATAATCTTACTTCCTTTACCATTATATCAGAAATTGGAGTTGGGACCATTTGGCAAATCTATAGCTTTACTCCAATTCGCAGATCGTTCAGTGAAGAGACCTAAGGGAGAAGTGAAGAACGTAGTTATCTTTATTGAGGGGAAAAACTATCAGGTTGACTTCACAGTCTTGGACATAGAGACCCCCAATCATTGGAGAGAATTTCAGATTATTCTTGGGCAGTTCTTCCTTAGGACCACGGGCGCAACTTTCGATTATGGTACGGGAATGATGATGTTCCGTTCTCTAGGCGGAGAAGTGAACCTTGAGATGAAGCAAACCAAGTGTCAGTGACTTGATTCAAAGAGTAGCACAGATTACTCATCTTCAGAGACAGATTGCAGAATGATTAGCACAGTTGGGATTTGGGGACAGATTCCTTCAGGACAGAGCGAGTCCCTTTCATCCGGAAAGGGTATAGTAGATGATACAGTTTGCCAGGTGTTGTTTGATCTTGTGAGAGATGCATCTACCTATCCCCATGATGACATAGAGACCCATATGGATCTGTCAGTTCCATCCCCTTCGGAACGATCATGGGACATAGATAATGAGTAGGATGTGGCTTTGACTGAACTACTGCATTTCTTTGGAGATCCGACTCCCCTTACTTCTGAGTAGGTGGTGAGTATTACTCAGCTTATCCCACCTTCATGCAGCACAAAACCGGATTCATATTCAGTTCAACCAGATCTGCTTGATGATATCACATTGCCATAACTGAAATCACTACCTCCTACACTTAAGTACATCTTTCTTGCGGGACCCAAAGAGAGATATCCTATCATCATTAGCTCATGCTTGACTTTAGAACAGGAGTCTAGGTTGTAAGAAGTCTTAGAGAGAACCGCAAAGCAATAGGCTGGACAATATCGGATCTCGTGGAAATTAACCCCGCTCTCTGCTCGCACCACATTTTTACTGAGGATAATGTAAGACCTTTCCGTGAGTTCCAGAGGATACTTAACCCCAATTATGGGAAGTAGTGAAGAAAGAGATTGAGAAATGGTGCAAAGCAGGGTTTACATACCCTATTTCTGACTCAAAGTGTGTGGCCCCGCTTCATGTTGTCCCAAAGAAGTCAAGAATTCAGATGGTCACCAATGAGGAGGGAGTAGAGATCGTGACACGAGTACCTACGTCGTGGCGTGTCTGTGTTGACTACAAGCGCCTAAATGCTGCGGATAAGAAAGATTACTTTCCCTTGCCTTTTATTGATCATATCTTGGAGAGACTCGTAGGGAAAGAGTTCTTCTGTTTTCTTGATGGGTACTCAGGTTACAACCAGGTAGCTATAGCATCCGAGGACCAGGAAAAGACCACATTCACATGTACATTCGACACATATGCATTCAGACGCATGCCATTAGGGCTCTGCAATGCCCCGTCACATTTCAGCGATGCATGATAGCCATATTTGCTGAGATGGTGGGAGATTTATTGGAAGTGTTCATGGATGAATTCTTGGTCCATGGTAATTCTTTTGATACATGTTTAGCGCACTTGGACAGATTCCTCACGAGGTGTAGAGAGGTGAATCTTGTACTCTCCTGGGAGAAGAGTCACTTTATGGTGACGGAGGATATCGTGTTGGGGCATGTCATCTCCAAAAGGGGAATGGAGGTTGATCCTGCCAAGGTGGAGGTGATCAAGAAACTGGAACCACCTACCAACGTGAAGTCAGTGCGGTCATTCTTAGGGCATGTTGGATTCTATAGGAGATTAATTCAGGATTTTTCAAAGATCACCCGCCCACTGACTGAGCTCTTAGGGAAAGACACAGAGGTCGTTGTAGATCATAGGTGTCTAGAGGCCTTCGAGCTCTTGAAGAGGAAGATTTGTGCCTCGCCTATCCTACAAGCTCCTGATTGGTCTCTTCCCTTTGAGATCATGATTGATGCTTCAGATTTCGCTATAGGAGCTGTGTTAGGACAACGGTGAGAGGGAATCCCATTTACGATCCACTATGCGAGAAAAGTATTAGATCCTACGCAGAAAAATTATACAATGACTAAAAAGGAAATGCTCGCGGTAGTATGGGCCCTCGAGAAGTTCAGATCATATATTTTGGGCTCTAAGTTGACAATTTACACTGATCATACAGCCATCCGATATTTAATAGAAAAGAAGGACGCGGAGGTGCGTCTTCTTAGATGGATTTTACTCCTCTAAGAATTTGATTTGGAGATAAAAGATAAACCTGGAGTGAAGAATGTTGTGGTTGATCACCTTTCTCGGATTGAACTTAAGGATTCTCCTTATTATGAGTGGATTAGAGAGACCTTTCCAGATGAGTCAATTTGTGTTATTGACTCACTCCCGTGGTATGCCAACATGGTGAACTATCTTGTCTCCAATCAGGTTTCCCATGGTTGGACAAGGAACATCATTGATCGACTGAAGTCGGATTCGAGGAGATACCACTGGGACGATCCTTTCCTTTTCATTGAAAGACCAGATTGTGTTTGGAGAAGGTGTATTCCTCAGGAGGAATACCAGAGTGTCCTCACATATTGTCATTAACTTGAGGATGGAGGACACCATTTGGGAAAGAGAACCACTCACAAAGTACTTCAATGTGGATTGCATTGGCCGACCTTATTTAGAGATGCTATTAATTTTGTACGGTCGTGCCCTATCTGTCAAAGATGGGAGGGACAGTTGGATAGAGAGATGAGATGCCCATGCAACCGATGATTATTTGTGATGTTTTTGATGCACGTGCATAGATTTTATGGGTCCCTTCCCAACAGCCAAGGACATGAGTACATATTGTTGGCGGTTGATTATTTATCCAGGTGGGTGGAGGCCATCCCAACCCAAATCGCAGACAGCAAGCGTGTCTGTAAGTTTTTGAGAGATCATATTATTGCTAGGTTCGGGGTGCCAAAAGTTTTGATATCTGATGAGGGTAGCCATTTTGTGAACAAAGATATGAGATCTTTAGCTAAGGACTATTTATTTGAGCATAGAGTTACTAGTCCTTACCATCCACAGTCCAACAACATGGCAGAGGTGTCGAACATAGAGGTGAGGAGTATTTTGCAGAAATTGGTTCGTCCCGATAGGAAGAACTTATCTCAGCTCTTGGATCAAGTTTTGTGGGCCTATAGGACAACCTACAAGACACCATTGGGTACTTCATTTAGAATGATCTATGACAAGCCATGCAATTGGCCTGCAGAATTGATTCATAAATCCGAATGAGAAATTAAGAAGATTAATTGGAGTTGTCACCTAGGGAAGCTTTGTCGAGACTTGAACTTGAACGAGCTTGTGGAAATACGAAATAGGGCATATGACAACAGTTTGATTTGTAAGGACAAAGTAAAGAGATGGCATGATCAACACATTAGGTGCAAATACTTTGTCCCTGGGCAAAAGGTATGGCTGTTCAATGCTAGGTTGAAGATGTTCCATGGGAAGCTCAAATCTAAATGGACGGGTCCCTTTGTTGTTAAGAAAGTGCACGAGAATGAAAGTGTAGAGATAGCTAATCTCACAGATGGTGCACAATCTCATGTGGTAAATGGACAACTGTTGAAGCATTTTGTAGATCCGAAAGAGCAGTATGTCCAAATCGAGGTCATCAACTTCATGCAGAGTGAGCACAGAGCAGATACATCAGATTACTCTTCATGAAGATGCAACATCAATATTCAACATCTTAGAAGATTCTTTCCTTTGTATATTTTCTCTTCTTTGTATATTCTCCAGATCACATCGGTTCCTACACTTACTCCTGTCCTATACTTAGGCTGACCAAGAGCCTAAGTATAGGGGGAACTGATGTCCGCCATATATATATACTCATCAATTTCTCCTCTGGACCTCGTCCGCCCCATCTTTGCTCTTCTTCTACACTTAGGCTGACCAGAGCCTAAGTATAGGAAGCCGGATCGACCTCTATACTTTTTATTATTTTAGCCATCCTACGCTTAGCACGAGCTATGTATTTTTATCGCTTCTTGTGCCCTGAGGACATAACACATGTTAAGTATAGGGGGTGTGTATATATTACATAAATACTTTACCAATATCTCGTACTTTCACTTATTTTTGTATATATTATACAATAATTATGGGGTAGGTAAAAAAACTTTTTCAAAAAAAATTTCTTAAAAATTTTTTCATAAAAAATCCCTTATTTGCTTTAAAAAAACTTTTTCAAAAAAAATGTCCTTTCTTATTTACTTACCTTTTTTTAAAAAAACACTTTTGAAAAAAACAAAAAAAAACAAAACTTTCAAAAAAACCTTTCTTCTTTTCCTTTGTTTTTTTTAATTTTTTTAAAACTATTTCTAAAAAAAACTAACTAATAAGTTGGTTTAATCCCTGTCGCATTCACTTTCACACAAGACTAGTGATGTTCAAGAACACTTGGTTTATGAGGTCTTGAGATTTTGAGTTAACCAGCCTTAGTCATTACGGTCTTGACTTAGTTATTCACAATTCCCTAGTTTGAAAGATTTGTGTGCTATATTGCATGCTTAGTCTCTACCTTAAGAATATGGTCAGCACCTCACATACACGACTGCAGTTATGATGAGATGAGTTGAAATTTTACTTTAAAAAAATCTGGGGTGAGGGATTTGAGTTTGGACTTGATTTGATGATGGTCGAGGATGGTATAAAATCAATGAAGGCTTCATGAAACCTGAGTGTCAGCATCTTTGGCCAGTATGAGAACATGGTTCTTGTACTATATCTTGACATTTACCTATGTGCCAGGGTGTGATAAAAAAATTGTTGATGAGTGTGCGCCAGCTCTTGGTAAAAGCAGTGGAGCTAGCAAAAAATACTACAAAGCAATGAAATGTTAAAGAAAATCTCTCATTCCACAAAGTCAAATATGAATTAGCTTCCACCAAAGGCAAGCGCTCCCAACCATTTCAATGTGTCTACTTGGACCACCGCTATTAGGACCAGGAGTTGGGCTTGCACCAAGAAAGGGCTCTGCATCGTAAATGCTACAAGTCTGGGTGTAGAAGGTATAATAGATACTCAAAAAAGGCACACCCGATGTACGCCCAAGAAAACAAGTTCATACGACTCCAACTTCTCTTGGCAGATGTACTGATCAACACTAAAAATATGTGTTGAGTAATAAGGTACTTGAGAGAATTCTTGTTCCAATGAGAGGGATGGAGAAATGACACAATCCTGTGCCCTCCATCAACTGGCCTTCCATCTACACTTTTATGTCTGACAACTAAAGAGACGGTGGATTGGATGCAAGAAATGGTTTATTTCCTAGTGTTGAGGATCTGGTTCTTAGGAGAGTCTCTTGAACTGGAACCTTAGGTGACGTTGCGACTCTACTCTTGTAATTGCGATCAACACTTAAAGTCATATCCCTACTATATATGTATACAAAGAGAGTCTGATGATTAGGCAACTTGGATAACTTTTGACTAGAGCTTGGTTCATCTTAGAATTTTAGATTCTCTAAAATCGAGAGTTCTTGAACGGATCAAGTCTTGTATTCACATGCACAGTCAGGGGTTAATCCAACTTATTCATTCTTTATTTGCTCGAGGACTAGCAATGTTTAAGTATAAAGGGTGATGAATCCATGATTCATCATCTCAATATCTTGATCTTAGCAAAATCCCCGAGTAAAATCTGAAATAAACGTATATAAAATCAATAAATTAACAAAATGGCTCTTGTAAATAAAACACACCAATTATTGTATATTAGATTGTACAAATAAAATTAATAATAAAAATCCGCAAAATTAACGGAGTTTTCCACATGTAAATAGCCCAAAACCTCATGTATTTCTAATAATTTCATTTCAACTCCTTTTTGGTTAATTCTTTCTCTAACTTGTTTGTGACAATGTATTTAAAAATACAAAAATATAAAATAAATTTCACCTCAAATAAATGCTCCTAGATCCCAAAGGGAAAAAGCTGTAAAGTCCAACTTCTAGGCCAGACTCCCGCTCTGTATGTACTCCAAAGTCACTGAACTCACTTTCAAAGTTCAAGTTAGAAAATTATCTATCCAACAGAAGTGGTTTCATTAAAATCGGAGCTCATTTGCAAAAGTTGGGTTTTGGGACCTAGATGTACATTGAATATTATGTATATATTCATTCTTTCTTCATTTTATTTTATCTTTCCTAATTAGTAAAATTACAAAAAAATCATGCTTGTGTTGTATTTTGATTGTAGTATTTTATTGTATTTTTCTGTTGTAAATATCTCTTATATAAAAGACACAAAAATACATATTAGAAAAGCAAACAAAAAAGGTACATGTTGTATGTATTCATTTGTAAATTCTCCACTATTTTTCCTTCTTAATATTTTTGTTGTATCTAAAGAAGCCTAATTTATTTAATTTTATTTTCCTTTATTTATTTTCCATTCTCTACAATAACCACCATTCAACTCCACCATTCCATAAAAATTTCTAACTTCTAATTCAACCCCATCATTTTATTAAACTCCCACCACTTTAAAAACATCTCATTTTTTCCTCTTTATATACATCTCATCCTCCTCATTTTTCTCTTGATCCATCTTTATGTGAGGAGAGTCTAGTTCCCATAGTTGAATCAGTGACATCGACACAACTGCGGTCACGTGATGACACCCCTCTCTCTGATGAGATCTGTTGGCTTTTTGGCCAACATCGCAGCCGCACCGGCGCGCTGCTCGAGGTCATCGCTCGCCGACGACTCGAGCAAAGACTATGCTCTCATGAGCAGATCATAGGCTGTCTGCTTCCATTGTAGGTAATTTGTCGTTTCATTAGTTACATTGTTTTTACTTTTGCATTTTTTTAGCACATCATATCACCACCTACAAAGCTTCAATTGTTCATCATCTTTACCACCATCACCACATCATTTTTCTCCATTTCCATATCATGTGCTTATCCTGATTAACAAAATAAAAAAATAAAATCAAAATTAAAAAATTAAAACAAAAAGTTTTTTCTTATTACAATAGAGAAAAGGGAAAAATATAAAAAAATTTAAAAAAGGCTGTGGGAGGGTGCCGCCTGCTGCCCCCCCTTTCAGCAGCTCGCGGCGGCCACCCTTGCAGATCTCCGCCAGCCAGCGCCACCGGTGGCCTCCCTTGTCGTCCTCCTTTCCGTCGCGCTGCAGCGGAGCTTTACCCCACGGGTGCGGCCCCGCGCTGCCGCTCCTCGTGCTCTCAGTCGCGCCCCTCTGCCTCTCCGTCTCTCCTCCAGCCGCGAGGGCCGCCAGGACGTCTCTCCTTCGTCACTCCCCTTCGCGCATGCCCGCATGCTGCGGTGCCACCTCCAACTCCAGCGACGAGCCACCATCTCCTCCCTCCTACCTCCACCGTGGCCGCCGCCCCACTCCTCCTACCATATCCCCTCACGCAAGGAAGAAGGTCCTTTCCCTTTTTTTTGATTTTTATTGGAAAACTTGAAAATTTTCCTGCTTATGTTTCTATAATTATAGTTCAGTCCTTGTACATATTTTCTATTGTCAGTTTTAATTCTAATTTGCATAGACAGCCCAGACATCAAATTTGCATCATGTTATTCAATGATAAATGTCTTGATGTTGAGGAACTAGTTCTCTACCACGTGGATATTTATTTTATTTTTATGGTCTTTTGGTATTAATTAAAAATATTTAACTGAAATATTAGATATTTTACCCATTTTGAGCACTTAAATTCTTATCTCACTCACTGTTGCTCCAACAATTCTTAAAAAATTAGATATGATGACTTCAAGTATTTACAGTGCAAATTTCATCTAAAGTGGAGTTGTCTTGTGCCTGAAATAAATCATAGAGTGATTTTCATATTTGTTTTTTAATTAAATCCACATACATCCTTTTCGTAAAATTTCAGCTCTTCTCAATTGAGCATCTAAATATCTTTTTGAGATAATTCACACTTTGATTAATTTGGAATTGTGGATTTATTAGGAATTAATTACTCACTGCCACTCTGTTTTTGCTTAAAAATCCTTAAAAAATTCATATTTTGTCAAAAAATTCCAAAAATATTAGTGTTGCTTCATTGCATCATGTTTATGTTCCACTAATTTTTTTTTCATGATTTTTGCTTACTATTTGTTTGAAAAATTACGAAAAAAATCCATAAAAAGTACACATTTTTAATTGTTGCATCTTAACCCTGAAAAATCCAAAAAATATATGTTGCATTCATCATTCTACTAAGTTTACTGGAATAATATAATTTGGCTAAATTGAACTGATTTGACATAAAAATTATTTTGGATAAGTTGTGTGATTTCTTAGTAATTTAATTCACATGCATTTGCATACTTTTTGCATAAAAAAGTTTTAAAAAATACTCCTTGGAACCTTAGACCTAAATTTTCAAATTAACCCGAAGTTTTTACTTTGTGTCCCTGTGTTCGACCACGAACTTGCCCAAGATATAAATATAGACGAGACACTCTTCACGGAGATCCTTCTCTCGATTCTGATCTTGCAGAGGAGGATGCGACAGACGCGTATGGTCACGTGTGGCTGCAGGTTGGCGAAGGTGGTGTGCTTTGTTGGTCGGTGGAGGATGGTAAAGGGACACCTACGAGCGGATGAGGAGCAACCTAGGTGTGAAGCTACGGCTCACGACAGAAGGGGTTTCGAATCAATGGTCTCCTAGAGCAAGGCGTGCAGAGCAGGGTTCCAAGCCGGTTGGCTTTTGCTGGAGCAGATGTCGAGGGCGGTGGAGGGTAGGCTCTCTATAGAAGCTCGTGGGGCTGTGACGGAGTTATCACGTAGGTGGAGGAAGGTGCTGGACAGTGTGTCTGCGCAACGAGGTGGCATGAAGGTGATGGCATCCGCTACATGAGGATCATGTGCACGGTGGATGAGAAGGTAGAGCGGGGGTGCGAGAGAAGAAATAGGCGATTTATTTGAAAACAAGGGAATGGAAATTTGGAAGGAAGAAGAAAATGGTTGATGGAATGGGATGTTGTTTCACCTGGGATGGAGAATGAGGATCTCTCCGGTTGTCACTTCGATCGAGGCAGGTGAAAGTCCTCGAGAAGCTTGAGTCGATCACGCCGATATAGAGGTCGTCACTGGCAAGGGAGTACTTTCACTACCCCACGCTCGAGCTCTCTCTCTCTCTCTCTCTTTCTCACACTCTTGGGAAGATGGAAAATGATTTCGATGAGTTTGCTTGGAAGGTTTAAATAGGAAATCAAGAGAGAGGGATAAGGGTTGAGAGTGGGCGAGTTGGCGGTTGGTAGGCCGTTGGGAGGCGCGAGAGGAGGCAGAAGTTGCGAGGTTGACTAGATAAAATGAAGGCGGGAGTTGCGCAGATCGTTGGGGAAGAAAGTTGGTTGGTGTTGACTGAGAAGAGGGACCCTTACCTGCACTGCATGTGAGGTGGATGGTAGAGAGAGATGGGAGCCCTCACGTACGTGGCACATGAGGTGAAAATAATTTTTATTTTTTATTTTTCATTATTTTTTTATTAAAAAATAAATAAAAGGAGTTAAAAATGAGTGACACATGGCGGCTCCAGGAGCTGCCACGTATCAGCACCAAAAAGATCAAAAATAAAAAGATAAAGATAAATAAGAAAGAAATAGCAAATGACCTCGGATCAAAAATTGCTCAACAACAAAATTATTGTTTCGATGAGATCTACAACTTTCATGAAAAGATCAAGAGAAAAAGAAGTTATCTGTGTAAAATGATTTTTTTCGGGTACTCTATGTACACAAAATACTTTGATTTTTGGTTTTTGCAAATTTTTTATGATTTTTAATTAAGAGAAAATCAAGAAAATAAAAATAAAATCAAATATAAATATTTACACAATAATATATATTTTTTGGATTTTTACTAAATAAGAAAAATAAGAAAATAAAGTGGAGTAGAAAATGGGAGATATTTGTACAGACTCTCAGGAAACACTCGGACTCGGTCCATTTCTTTGATTTCAGTCTTATTTTGAATTTATATTTTTATGGATTTTATAAAAATTTCATCAAATATTATAGATGAAAAAGAAATAAGAGAAAAAGAGTTAATTATGAACACAAAATATCATGTCCAAATCAGGGAAAACTCAAAACGCACAAAAGGGGCCCAAACCCAACTTTCACATACGAGCTCCAATTTTTATGAGATTGGTATTGTTTTGAAAGTATTTGAATATTTATCACTTTAATATGAGTAGACCTTAATCAAACATTGTATGAGGAAGATATGAGAGTTTTAGTCTGTCTAGTCTGAAATTGGAGATTTATCTCACGTGCCAATTATTGGAGTTAATAAGTTTTTTGTATTTTTGAGTTCAATCTTGTTAATAATATGTACACAATGAAAGTGGTTTTAGGTCAATTGGAGTTAGCATGAATTAGTTAAAAATGCATGAAAATGGATGAAAATGGATGAAAATGTGATGATGATTTTGAATGCAATTATGGGTACTAAAATGCAAATATTAATTTTAAATGCAATAAAAATGCAGAATAAATGATGAAATGCAACTAATTACTCGGGAATGAATCTATATTTTCATTTTCAGTACGATGAGTCACGGATTCATCAACCCCTTTGCTTAAACCTTTCTTGTCCTCGACCAAGTAAAATGAAATGCAAAAGTGAAATGATTTTGGGTTCCACAACAAAGTCATGAACAAAAAGATGAAAATCGATCTAGACTCGACTTTTGGATCAATAGTGTGGCGTACTTCTATGAGACTTAGGGTCTTAAAATCAATAGCCCTCGAATTCTACATATCATTGTAATAGCTTTATCTGAGAAGTCATATTAGATCAATCCTTCTCCCAAAGCATATCCCATGAACATTGAACAACTGTCTCATGCGTATGAAAGGTTTTTAGCTCTCCCCATTGATGAATATCCATTTCATCAGTTTTATTCTATCATTTTGACCTTAAAACCCTAGCTAATGCATGTAAATAACATTAATTTGTACAAAATAGCATTAATTAGTTGTTGCATTTATTGTGTAAATAACATGGTTTTTAATGCCAAATTTATAGAATAAAGAGAAGAAAAGAAAAAAGAATAAAATATCAAAGATATTTTATTACCTTAACTGCGAGACCAAGTCAAGAATTGAGTTGTTCGACAAGGAATAAAGTAGGGGGAGATAAGGGCCAAGAATGCAATAAAATCCATTTTATTTATTCATTTTTATGCATTTTGGACATCAATTTTATTCTTTATCATGTGTTTATCAAATAAAGAATCTTTATACATTAAATTTGCAGATAATAATATAAAAAAATATAAAATTGAGTTTGTACAAAAATAATACGCAGTGTACATTTTATACACAAAATAAAAAAGCCAAAATCCCAACTTCATAGACCCATATCTTTCAAATAAAAACCCAAAATATATCAAAATTACTAATTGTATATAACTTTTCATAATATATTTAATGGAGGTGGTTTTATATTTTTCAGATTTATTGTGTGAAAGTTAGGTTTTTAACCCTCATTGTACATTATACCCGATTAAAATATTCAATTTATTCATACTTCATTATTTTTACAAATTCATATTTTTGAAATTTTGTAATTATTATTTATAACTTGTATATATATATATATATATATATATTATAACCAAATAAAACCAAAAATAAAATGTAAAATAAAATAAGTCTAAGTGAAAATATAGGTAAAATACCTATAATTATACATGTATATATATAAAATGAATCATATTCCTTTATTCTTTATTTTTAATATTTTTATAATATTGTATATATTTTTCATATCCGATTAAAAATGTAAAACCAAAATAAAAACCCAATAATATATATTAAATAAAATGATGCATATAAAACACAGATGAAACACCTATCAATATACCTACAAAATATAAATGTCTATTTATTTAAGTGTACAAATTGTATCATAAAAATAAAATAAAAGTATATTTATACACCTAAAAATAAGTTTTAAATATATAAAATAAAAAAGGAAAAAATAAAATAAAATATACAAAAGAAAAATAAAAGTGTACTAACATAGATGAATATATCTATAAATACATTATTAAAAATTAACTACAAATAAATAATCTCAAAAATAAATAAAAATCATAATAAAATTTAAATTTAAATAATAATCACTTTTTTATTTTATATAAAAAATTAGTAAAATCATTAAATATTTTAAGTAATTAATTTTGATTTAATAAGCATGTTGTCTTCATCCGGGCTGACATGGACCAATGGGGTCACATCAAATGTTGATCGCTAGTCAACTCACCCTCCACCCTCTAGTCTGACGTGGACCTGTTAAATCCCCCATCTCCTCCCTTTTTCCCCGCATGATCCATTTATCGTCTGTCTTCGATCCCTTCACGCAATTTAATCTAAATTCATTGCACATACACACCACCTTTCTTTTATTACTTGTACAAAGCCCCAAACTCCACCATTTATCCAGTCAATTAAGGGTGCTCTCAATGTCCATAAATAAAACCTCTGCCTCCTCCATGATTTTGTGGCCATTTCCCTAGCCCTATAGCTCATGCCTTCAGCCAAGCAGGTCTCCAAGTGATATCTGGTGCATCCCTGAAGGTCGTGGACACCCGTAGAGGAGGGAGGTGCGCCCAAGGCTACCATCACAGGCGACCTCTGCTCCTTGCCCTCGTCAGCAGGTATGAGCTACGCACTTTCATTTCTTTAGCTTAGGATTAACATTAGGTTTCATTTCAAGCATTTATTTCACATTTTAGTTAGCTAATTAGGTTAGTTTAGGTTTAAGTTAGTTCGCTGGAGCTTTAGAGCTCCGGCCGTGTTTCCACCGTCCTCAACCTTGTCTCCAACCAACACTTTCACCCTCATTTTCTTCCTGCTCGTTTCTACATTGCCCCAAGCTCTTCATTTCACCCAGATCCCTACTGAATCTGGAGGTCTAGGTCTCCACTGTCACCCTCGTCGGAGGCCTCTGCCTGCTTCACTTGCCATTCACATATGCTTAATAAGGTCCCCAGACCCCTTGTGCTTTTGTGAAACCTTCTTGAAAGTGTTGGAGGCAAAGTACCCTAAAGGGGTCGGATTTTGCAAAGAGGAGGTACCTGGAGCTCCATTTCATTTCAGATCTCAATCGCCCTCTTCTGAGCTCTGTTGGTCTTTTGAGCGACACCAACAGCTGCGGAGAGCCAACCCGAGTGTGTAGAGCCCATCGCCATTGCAAAACACTACCCGTGGCTGGAGGAATTACAAATGAAGCTCAGAGGCAGGGGTGTCCTTCCCTGTTCTTTGAGCGAAGCAACAACCCTTGGATCGACTTCACTGCCCAGTTATGATCCTGGCCATTCAATCATGCCGCACCTCCAGTCGTCTAATGAATTCCAAGATACCATCCATCCATACTGTAGATTGGTGAAGGGGTATCACCCGTCTATGAGTTGTCATGTGGATAAGTGGCTTAATCGTTGCTTAATCGCCACCGTTGGAGTGCACCACCTTTGGGGTAAATTACATATGTAGCCCCCACCATCTTTTGTATTTATTAATTAGTTCTGTAAACAATATATACAATGTTAAATAAAAGGGAATTTTGTAAAGGGACCCCTGCACTTTATGGATATCGCATATGGGTCCTTCCGAGAACCACTCACGTGTTGTCCCGCGTGAGTGGAAATTTTGTATATTAAGCCCTAGATTTTTTTAATTATTAAATAGTCAATAAATGCTTATTTTAGTTGTATGTTTATGGGTTATTTGCATGCACATCCCTGAAGTTTATTATTATTGCAAATATGGCCTGTTAGGGCTTATAATTTTATGATTTTCCTCCATTTATTTAATACAGATAATGTGCTCCTAAAAATCCACAAAAACAAGTTTAAATGCTTCATACCATGTACGTTCATGCACATATTTGTATTTGAGATTTTTTGCATTTAATTTATTTATTAAAAATATAATCGAGCCTTTTTATTCCCTATTTAACTTAGAAAATATCAAAAAATATAAAAACGTCCCTAAAAATTCCAACTAAATTATATATTATACATTTTATCATAATTTGATTATAGACTAAAAATAACTAAAAAAAGAAAAATAAAAATCCTAAAAATGAAAAAAACGCTAACTATTTTATAAAAAATTAAAAAATCCTTTCGAAATCCAAAAATATGTTTTTTCTATTTTATAATTTTATTTTTATGAATATCTATATAATAAAATTGATTTGGATTATTTTGGAATTTCTTTGATATTTTTAAAATCCAAATTAAATTCGGATAATTAATAATCCATTAATTTGGATATTTTTGACTTTAAAAATACATAAAATTAGCAAAAATTCCAGAAAAATAAAAAAAGTAGAAAAAATATAAAGATCAAAAAAATCATATATTTACTGTATTTTGACTATTTTACATAGTTATATGTATATAATATATGGATATATGTTATCTTGAATATATACACATATGTATATATATATATATATCTTATTTATCTAAATGAAAAAGAAATATAAAGATTGGAAATATAAAAAGAAAATAGAAAAATATAAAACAAAAATAAAAATTATACAAAATTAAAAACCCACAAAAACAATAACACGTGCAAGAGATAAAAGACAATTTTTTGAGCATTGTATTTTGCCTCCTTCTACCGTTTGCTCATTGTGTTCGACCTCTACACATACTTGCACGCTATACGCATTTGCTGTAGAGTAATAATAAATTTTAACTCCACATTTTTGATATTTAATTTTTTTATTCTTGTTGTTGGTTAATTCCTGATTAAAGTAGGGTTTTCTTAAGCGATCACATTAGTGACACTAATTGAGTTTGATTAGTAGACCATCGAAAAATCCTCTTTATAAAATGACACCATTTCCGAGGAGCAACGCCACTTAGTTGGAGACTATTTGGTTTTGTCTATTGTATCTTGGTCATTTATTTATTGCATTTATTTATTTTTGTTATGCATTTATTTATTTTAAATTTACTTTATGATATTATTGTTGACTGTTCTGACCAACCTCTTTGTTTGACCTTGTTGCGAGGGATCGCTACGTGTAGGAGGACTTCTTAGAAGACCTACACACCCGAGCAAGGCGAAGCCGACCTTCCTACTGAACCGACCGGAGAGAGCATTAAGGGAAGGTGGAGGAGGATTTTTGAAGAACTATCTATTATTTTGCATTTATCATAATTGTGTAAATTCATGAGAGAGAGAGAGAGACATTAGAAAATTGTAATAATTTGGACTCTCTTCACTTCAACTTCCCGATGTCCTGTGCCCGAGAGATTATTCCCTTGGGGGCCTTGACGATTTTGATGATTTTTCGTTTTTACTTTAATTTTTTTGTGTGAATGAGCCCTAGCCTAAGAATTTCTTGCTCGATAGATTAAGGTCCAAATTCCTAAAATATATTTTCTTGTACCTATAGATGTGATTTTGGACTTAGTCAAATAATAATTATTAGTTATTTAGACTCGAACCCGCTCACTATGAGAAACGTCATACAACATTAGCAGGACCTGTTTTGGCGGGCACCGAGATGTCTCCAAGATCGGACATTAGGGTTTGTTCCAAAATAATTAACATAGTGTGCTTCACGATAATAGAAATTTCTCACCTAGGGCGTTTTCATCGGATTGCATCTTATATAGTTAGGTTTTCGAATTCTGTTATGCATCCCATATGGAGGGAGCTAAGAAGCACTGTAAGTCTTTTGACTTTGCATGCATCATTGATTTCTAACTTGCACGGCTTTTCTGATCCTCTCCCTCTAATTTTGACCACTTAGGATGTTAATGGAATTGGAAAACCGTTAGGCACGTGCATTGAAACATAACAAAAAAATGATAACTTAAATAAAATTGGGACTGCTAACTCTATTGGACCTAAAAAAAATGTAATGGATTCATTGTCTTGGGGAGAGCAACCCGTTCTTGTTTGTGCATTTTATTTCTACATATATAATAAGGATTAGTGACCAAATCCCAAGCCTATCTTCAGTGTGTATAACGTTTTGATGATAGCCTAACTTTAAAATCGAAAAGATAAAAAGACCACATCTCAGTCTTTACTACGTTAAGTAGGTGAATGGGGGATTTGCTTTGTGTATTGATTGTGACTTTGAGTCCATTTGCATTTTCATCGCTCTTAGAGTTGTCGGTCTCATCTATGTACGTATTTTCATCATTGAGTGCTTCTATTTCCCTTGTCCATATATATTTTCTCATCTGCATACGAGTCGTGATATTGGGTCTTGCACTTCACTTCCTAGCTGGATTTTGTAGCTTTTCTTCTCGCCCATATCACCCACATCTAGTCCAGTTCATGGAGACCCTCTCCTTGAACCACAATTTTGACTGTGTCCACCTTCATCTCACCCACACTCCTCGTACTCCTCTGTATCATCCCTTCTCTTACTAAAGATTGTTGTGCTAGTAGATGAGGCTCACATAGAGATTTATGACTTACATCGATTATCTAAGTAAGTAGGGTCCAGTTTGAGGATGATGAGATTAATATGCTACTCTTGGTGGATTTGACTTTTGATATGTGCAGAGATCTTATTAATGATTTTGATGATTGCACGATTTCTAGGTCTGATGCTTTATTGAGGCTTTTTTATCGCGCACACTGGATTAAGGTTGTGATATATTCAGATGATTTGATGATGATGTTATGAGATATGACTGATCGATCTATTTTGAGGTTCCTTTTGTATTGATTTAGATGTTTGATTGATTATTTTGACTTGGACATCCGAGCCATGGTGACCAAAACCCGCATGAATTCACTCGTCTTCCTGATCAGTCCATCCTAGATCTCTTGACTCGTCCATCCTCCTGTGGCACTTACAGGATTCTTGCTTATATTTTGTGCCATTTCAGCTAGATTGATTGACTTGAGGGATGTAATGTGATTGACATGATTATTTGCCTTCCCTTACATGATCATATGCCCTCTTGATGATTGATTGATAAATTGCTTTTGAGGACCTGAGATGTGATGCAAGCAATCCCAAGACTTGATTGACCTAGTTTGCATCACTCTCCAAGGACTATATGTAGGAGGATGAAACACATTCTCTATGCTTGGTTCTCGCACTGTTTGTGCTGCCAATCTGTTGGATCACAGAATCGAGTCATCTAATTGGACTATTTGTCCTCCCTGCTGATTGTGCACCCAATCTGTAGGTGCATGAGGTTATTTTCCCTGACTCCTTTGAATCTTCTCTCCTTGATGGTCCTTGCAAGGATGAGGTCCAAGTTATTGATTATTGCTTGCCTAGTTCATAGTGCTCTCCAAGGGTTATCTGCAAGAGACTCTGACACTTTTCTAGGTCCTTCGGTCTCTTCTGCTGGGTAGCCGCTCTGTTGCCTACCGAGATCGATTTCTTTTTGACTCCTTTGAGTCTTCTCTCCTTGACGACCCTCGCAAGGATGATATCTGATCTGACTATTCTTTGCTTTGCTTGCATTGTTACCCGAGGACTAGCTATGGGGAAATGAAACATTTTCTTTATGCTCGGTTCATCTTGATGACTGTGCCTCCAATTTGAAGGAGCATGGAACCAAGTCGTCTGGGATGTATTTATGGTCTCCACTGCTTTATTGTTTATCCGATCTGTTGGATCTTGGGACCACTCTATCTGGACTCCTTTGAGTCTGCTCTCCTTGATGGTCCTCGTAGGGAAGAACCGTCCTATTCTAATTTCTTCCATGCTTAGTTGGAAGTATGCTCCCCGAGGGTTATCTATGGGAGGCTGCTACACATTCTGGATTTGCCAGTCTCTTCTGCTGGTAGTTGATCTGTCGCCTTTTGGGATCGCTTCTGCTGTTCCGTCTGATGGATTTGACTCATTTAAGTCCGCTCATCTTGACAACCCTTACATGGTGAGCTCTATATCATTATTCATTGACTGGCATGTATTATTCCCCGAGGGTTATCTACGGGAAGGTACAACATTTTGGTACTTGGTTTCACTTCTATTGTTTCATATCTGGGAGAGCACGGAGCCATGTGTTCTGATTTGTGCACTTGGTCTCCTTTCTGGTTGTGTCTCCTATCTATTAGATCACAGAGCCGAGTCTTTTGATTATTCTGCGATCTTTGACTCATATGAGTATGCTCACCTTGAGGACTCTCGCAGGATGGAGCCATGTTTTGTGGTATTCAATGTATTTTTGTGACTTTAAAGAAAATATGACCACTGGATAACATGCGGGATTGAGAGTCTCATGCTCTTCACTCTTTATACCTTTTTGGAGACCTTGATTGACCTGGAGCGGTATGTGATGCTTCCTCTTCCTTCATGTCTTACGGTATTGGCTACGATCTCCCTTTCCTTCCTTGTGAGCCGATGATCTGCTTTCGCTACCGGTCCATAGTTTAGTTTTCGATTTCTTGTCCCCAATATTTAACACCCATTTTATTGTATACCCGGGTGTCTTATCACTTTCTGATTGCATCCTCGTTCTTATACGGAGACGATGACAAGAGTACGGTATTTGCGTATCAGATACCGTCCTGTACTTCACCCTGTCTAACTTGTTGTATACATGTGTTATGTCATACATTCCTTCTTTCTCTTGTATATCATGCGTACCCCAAATCTATTGCCAAATCTGTGTGTCTATACTTAGGACATACCTTATCCTAAGTATAGGGGGTCCACACTGTGTCGTGCTTTCTCTATTTTGTTTTATCACTCCTGTTGTTGCTTATACTTAGGGATCCTTTACCCTAAGTATAAGGGGAGTGATGCGTACATTCTCTACGATATTTTCATTTATCTGTATATCTCTGTCTTTTCTTCTTTTCTTCTTTTCCTTTTCAATTTTCTTTTTCTACAGAAAAGGTGTCATCCCTTTGTGTAAGTTTTCTGTACTTAGGACGTACTTTGTCCTAAGTATAGGGGGTGCACCTGGATTCATTCATTCATTGATCCCCTCCACTTTCTCCTCTCTTGTCGATTTGCTCTACTATACTTAGGGATATCTCACCCTATGTATAGAGGGAGGCAACCCGAGCCGTGATCTGTTTATTCCCACCCTTGGCCCTCCATACGTCATGCACAGTCTGATATACTTAGGATTATTTGAACTAAGTACATTGGGGAAGGTCAACTCCTATTTATTTATGTCTTCATTCTTTCATTTCTTATTCACTCGTTGTAGTAAAGGCTTTTCTATACTCAGTACGAGTTATGTCTTGTCTTTTCTTTTAGATCTATGAGGATATAACTCATGCTAAATATATGGGGACATATATACTATGTATATACTTTAGTTATAACTCATACTTTCATATTAATATTGATAAATATGGCTAAAAATACTAGATATACATATATAATTCATTAAAAACCAATTAATAACATAATTTATTATTCACATTCTTTTTGTATGTACTGATTAATAAATCCGGTTAAAAATAGTTTTGCAAAATGATTTGAAAAATGGTTTAACCTGTTTGGCAAACTTTTTGTGAAATGTTTTCAACCTTTGTAAAAATGTTGCGATTTCTAAGAATTCTTTTCTTTATGTGAAATAAAAAGATGTGAAAACCTATTTGCAAATGGTTTTGAATATGGTTGTAAAATTATCTTGAAATATATATACTGTTTAAAAAATCTTTGCAAAATGATTTTCAAATGTTTGTAAATAATTGTGAAAACTATTTTATACTATAGTTTTCAAAATTGTTTTCAAATAAAATTAAGGAATAAAGGAATAATTAAAAATAAAAATACATAATAAATATATAAACTAAAGTTCTTTACCAATTGTACATAAATACCTAAATAAATCACCTTTTGTGTACCTACAAATTCTTTAAATTCTTTACTCTTGTAAATAAAAAGCAGCACACCCTTGTAAATAGTTGTATATATTATGGTGCTAAAATTCTTTTTATTTGCAAAAAGTCTTTTTATTTGAAAATTCTTTTAAAAATCGCATCATTGTACATAACATTTGCATAACATTCATATTCTTTTTGATTGAGCTTGATTGATTGAACTAGTCTAATAAAGTCGAAGATTGGAGCTTGGTTGGACCTTACTGCACCTAACCTTACTGGAACCTTATGGGACTTAATTCTTTGAAATACAGGGCCGGGTTTAAGTCACCTCAACTGACTAACTAGAACAATTTGAGATGCACACATGACTCTTGTCGGTCGTGACCTAAATTGGACACTTGCACCTTTCACTTGGCTCAACTCAATTAGAGTGGTGAGGGAGTTGGATTTGCCGGTCTGAGAGGCACATGAGTGGAAACATTCGTCCTCATCTAGGGAGGGAAGGGTACCCCAACCTGGTCCAGTTGCCATGAAGTCAAATGACAGGAGAGTGTGGGTTGCAATGATGCTTCAAAAGATGGATAGTCTTCTGGCTCAAGAGGAAAATCCTTATGTAAATGCTGTTGTAAATAATATTTCAAAAAAAAACTCCAAAAAGGTGGACATGCCTGAAAATAAATAAAATGCCTGCTGGAGTATGTATATCTATTGTACAGTTAATAAGCAAGCTTGAGCATCAAAGTTATACCATGTGAGCCTGCAACTGGATGACTTGACTACACCAGTCATTCATCCCTGGATTGGTAGCTACACTGGCTACCATCCATTCTTTTCTTCACCTCCTCCTCTTGAGTTAGATACCACTTGAACATAGAAGGGAATACCTCGCTCCTTGAGGACATAGTGCTGGATTGGAGGATCATTGGGTTATCATTCTGGAGAAGTCAATCCTTTTGTCATTTCAGTTGGGGAGAGCCACTATCACTGACACTGTACAAGTCAGCTTCATAGTCGTAAGGGTTTGCGTATGATGTAGGCTAGTTCTGACCTGGCTATTGAGGTGGTTTGAACCGCGTTTTGTGACTCTCGAAGGTTATTGTGTTTTAAATTTGGTTCCAGACCAGGTTCCACACACATTCTGACATCAAGGTCTAACTTAGCTCCAAACTTTGATTTTGTAAAGATAAGTTTAATAATAAAAATCAATTTCATTCATTCTTTATTTTTCTTTTCTTCTTTATTTGTCCTGTACTTATTACATAAGTGTTTTCTAGGGACTAGAAAAGGCAAGTATAAAGGGGGGATGAATCTCCATTTCATCACCTTTATTTTATCATTTTGGCCTTAAAAACCCTATCTAATACATGTAAATAGCATTAATTTGTACAAATTAGCATTCATTAATTATTGAATTTATTGCGTAAATAACATGATTTTTAATGCCAAAATTATAGAATAAAGATAAGAAAAGAAAAAAAATCAAATATATTATATGACCCTAAACCCTGACTAAGTAAAGAATTGAGTTGGTCGACAAAGAATAAAGTAGCGGGAGATAAGGGTCAAGAATGCAATAAAAATCCATTTTATTTATTCATTATTTATGAATTTTGGACACCTATTTTATTCTTTATTATTTATTTATCAAATAAGAAATTCTGTACATGAAATTGTAGATAATAATACATATAAAAATACAAAATTGAGTTTGTACAAAAATAATACACATTGTACATTTTATACACAAAATACAAGCCAAAATCCCAATTTCACAAACCTATATCTTTCAAATAAAAATTCAAAATATATCAAAATCACTCTAATTGTATATAACTTTTCATAATCTATTTAATGATGGTGGTTTTATATTTTTTGGAGCTACTGTGTGAGAGTTAGGTTTTTGACCTCATTATACATTATACGCAATTAAAATATTCAATTTATTCATCCTTCACTATTTTTTCAAATTCATATTTTTGTAATTTTGTAATTGCTATTTATAAACTGTATACATATTAAAACCAAAAAAACCAAAAAGGGATGTAAAAAAATAAGTCTATGTGAAAATATAAGCAAAATACCTTTAATTATACATGTATATAAATAAAAGGGAATCATATTCCTTTATTGTTTATTTTTTTATATTTTTATAATACTGTAAATGTTATTCATATCTTATTAAAATATAAAACAGAAAAAAAGCCCAATAAAATATATTAATTAAAGTGATGTATGTAAAACACATATGAAACACCTATCAATATACCTACATAATATACATGTCTATTTATTTAAGTGTACAAATTATATCATAAAAATAAAATAAAAATGTATTTATACATCTAAAAATAAGTTGTAAATATATAAAATAATATAAGAAAAAAAATTAAATATACAAAATAAAAAGAAAAATTTACAAACATAGATGAATATATCTATAAATACACTATTAAAAATTAGCTACTAATAAATCACCTCAAAAAATAAAAAATCATACTAAAATAGTAAATAAAATAATAATCATTATTATTTTATACAAAAAATTAATAAAATCATTTACTATTTTAAAATAATTATTTCTTATTTAATAAGCATGTTTTGTCTTTATCCGTGCTAACGTGGACCAATGGGGTCACATCAAAAGTTGATCGCCAGTCAACTCACCCTCCACCCTCTAATCTAAAGCGGACCTATCAAATCCCGCTTCTTCTCTCTTTTTTATTGCATGATCCATCGATCATTTGTGTTCGATCCCTTCACGTGATTTGATCTAAATTCAGTATACATACACACCGCCTTCTTCAATTACTTGTACATAGCCCCAAACTCTGCCATTTATCCAATTAAATAAGGGTGCTCTCAATGTCCATAAATAAAAATTATGTCTCCTCCATGATTTTTTGGCCATTTCCCTAGCCCTAGAGCTCCTGCCTTCCGCCAAGCAGGTCTCCAGGTGACAACTGGTGCATCCCTGAAGGTCGTGGATGCTCGCGGAGGAGGGAGGTGCCCCCAAGGCTGCCATCACCAGCGACCTTTTCTCCCTACCCTCGTCGGCAGGTATGAGCTGCGTACTTTTATTTCTTTAGCTTAGGATTAACATTAGGTTTCATTTCCAACATTTATTTTGCATTTCAGTTAGCTAATTAGGTTTGTTTAGGTTTAAGTTAGTTCACCGAATCGTTAGAGCTCCGTCCGTGTTTCCATCGTCCTAAACCTTGTCTTCAACCCACACTTTCACCATCATCTTTTTCCTGCTCGTTTCTACATCACCCTTGGCTCTTCATTTCACCTGGATCCCTACAGGATCTGGAGGTCAGGGTCTCCACCACCGCTGCCATCGCCGAAAACTTCTGCCCGCTCCACCTGGCATCCATTTACGCATAATAAGGTCCCCCGAACCCCTTGTGCTTTCACGAACCCTTCTTGCAAGTGCTGGAGGCCAATGGACACCCAAAGGGGTCAGAGTTTGCAAAGAGGAGGTACCTGGAGCTCCTTTTCATTTAAGATCTCAATCACTGTCATCTAAGATCCGTTAGTCCTTCGATCTACACCAGCAGTTGCGGAGAGCTACCTTGGGTGTGTAGAGCCCATCGCCATTGCAGAACACCGCATGAGGCCGGAGGAATTGATGATCGAAGCTCGGAGGCAAGGACGTTCTTCCTTGATCTTCGAGCGAAGCAATAACCGTTGGATTGACTTCACCGCCTAGTTGTAATCCTGGCCATTCAAACACACCACGCCTTTAGCCGTCTGGTGAAGTCCAAGATCCCATCCACACCGCAAATAGGTGAAGGAGTATCACCCGTCCAGAAGTTGACACGTGGATAAGTGGTTTAATCGCCACCAGTGGAGCGCGCCACCTTTGTGGAGAATTCCATATGCAGTCCCTGCCATTTTTGTATTTATTAATTATTTTTGTAAATATGATATACAATTTTAAAAAAATGTAATTTTGTAAAGGGACCCCTATACTTTATGGATATTACATATGGGTCTCTCCTAGAACCACTCACATCCAGTCCCACATGAGTGGGAATTTTGTATATTAATCCTAGAAAATTTTGTAACTATTAAATAGTTAATAAATGTTTATTTTATTTGTTTGTTTATTGGTTATTTGCATATGATTCCTTGAAGTTTATTTTTATTGCAAATATGCCTAGTAGGACTTATACTTGTATGATTTTCCTTCATTTATTTAATATAGCTAATGTAATCCTAAAAATCCACAAAAACAGGTTTAAATGCTTCATGCTATGTATGTTCATTCCCATACTTTTATTTAGCATTTTTTACATCTAATCCATTTATTAAAAATATAACGGAGCTTTTTTATTCCCTCTTTAACTTAGAAAATACCAAAAAATATAAAAACATCCCTAAAAATTCCAAATAAATTATATATAGTATATTTTATCCTAATTTAACTACGATAAAAAATCACTAAATATTGAAAAACAAAGATCCTAAAAATTGAAAACCCCCAAAATCTTTTATAAATATCTAAAAAATCCTTTAAAAATCCAAAAATATATTTTCTATTTTATAATTATATTTTATGAATATTTGTCTATTAGAATTGATTTGGATAATTTTGGAATTTATTTGATATTTTTAAATTCCTAAACAATTTAGAATTATTAATTAATCCCTTATTTGGGAATTTTTTTACTTTAATAAAAAAGTATAAAAAATATAAAGATCACAAAAATGTTATATTTACAGTATTTTGACTATTTTTACATAGTTATATGTATATAGTATACGTATATAACTTATGTTGTATAAATACACATATATGTATAAATATATTTATATATGTATATATAAATATATATATATATATCTTATTTATTTGACTGAAAAAGAAATATAAAATTGGAAATGTACAATGAAAATACAAAAAAATTAAACAAAAATAAAAAAATATACAAAATTAAAAATCCACAAAAACAATAATACAAGCAAAAGTTAAAAGACAGTTTTTTTAGCATTATATTTTGCCTCCTACCATTTGATCCCTGTGTTCGACCTTTACACATACTTGCACACTATAAACAATTGCTGTAAAGTTATAATAAATTTTAACTCCACATTTTTTATATTTAATTGTTTTATTCTTGTTGTGGGTTAATTCCTGACTAAAGTAGGGTTTTCTTGAGCGGTCACATCAGCGATGCTAATTGAGTTTGATTAGCAAACCCTCTGAAAATCCTCTTTATCACCCATAAAGAGTGCTTGACTACCATTAAAACCACCCTCCCAGTAAGTCATCCTCGGGAAGTTTGATATTTCCTTCTATGGTCTATCGAATTGTGTTCACAATCGGAAGGGGGGAGAAATGAGAAGAAGGGGAAAAGAACTGTAGGGAAACCAGTGTAGTCACCTCTCCTTGTGAAGCTGACTAGTTTAGCCAAGCCTCCACCAAGATCTGCAGGTTTTCCTGAATCTTGGACCTTTTTGGTCAAATATTTATTTCGTAGTTTGGCTTCTTTTTAGTATGGATTTTTGGTAACTCTGCATGGATCTTTTTGTGCCCCTACGGATATGGAATCTTTTTTTCCGTACATGTTTTGGGATCTTAGAAATAATTTTCCCCAGCCGTCCATCCCTTTTTTGAAGCTTTATTTCAACACATACTCCTGTCTTTAGATGTTCACGCTACTAGAAAAGGGACCCACACAGTCTTCCAACACCCTGTTTGAGTTGAGCAAAGTGCATAGTATGAGAGAACATATTAATTCCTTACTCAAAAGATATACCCAGAATTAGGCGACCGGGTTAGACACTAAGATTCAAAGGTTGCACATTGTCATGCGACACTCGAAGGATTATGTCAAAAGACCTGAAGCTTCTAAAATCCTCTTTCTCGGTGAAGTTCCTCTGGAAATTAGGTATATTAAGGCCAAGTCAATACCACTCTCCACTTCTACTCATAACTCAGTTCAAAATTCAATAAATTTCCACTTTGTGTATACTAGATATGCGAAATGAAATGTAGATGCATATGAGGTGCAAAATGATTTTCTATTATTTTTATATGCAAGGATGATATGTAAGAGAGATTTTTCATTTTTTTCTTTCTCTCTCTCTTTTGATTTGTGTGTGTGTTTTCTTACTTTTACCCATCTCGTAATTATTGCATAAATATATACAAAAATACGTGAAAGTACGAGCTATGGGTACAATATATATGTAATATATACAAGTCCTGCTATACTTAGCATGTGATATGTCCTTAGAGCACAAGAAGTGACAAGAAGACAGAGCTCGTGCTAAGCGTAAGAGAAAAAAATAATAAAAAGGAGTATAGAAGTCAACCTCACCCTATACTTAGGCTTAGGTCAATCTAAGTATAGAAGAAGATCAAAAAGTGGAGTAACTGAGGTCAAGAGGAGAATTGGATGAATATATACAGGACAGGCATTGGTCCCCACTATACTTAGGCTCTAGTCAGCCTAATATAGGACATGAGTGAGTACGAGAACCGATGAGAAATGGAGAATATACAGATCGAATGAGGAGTAGAATGATGAATAGATATAGAAGGCATCGGTCCATCCCTATACTTAGGATTTGGCCTAAGTCTAGGAAGAAAATGTACAAGGGAACCGATAGGGATGAGGAAAGGGTGGTTGATGATCAAGGAGGTTTATGGCTGATATTTTTCAGAAAATATGGTCAAAGGGAATATTGATAGGAAGAAGATGAATTTGAAGATTCCCAACCCTTTTTGGAGCTATCATGGGAAAAATAATCAAAGTTCACGTCACTCCAACTATTCTTATTTTTGAGATTTTTTCTCAGAGCTCGTTCAGTTTTCGGGTCAATATTTTCTTACTCTAAATATTTAGATGAACAAATGTCAGTTTGGTCATAATGTATTGTTCTAGTATACTAAATGGGACCAGAGGAGTAGGCCTCAGAAGAATAATAGAGAGGGATAAGAAAAGTCCAATGTGGGTCGATATATGACTTCTTTTTCCGATCAGGCTCTAGATTCTCCAAACTAAGCTCTCTCTCATACTGCTCTCGTCCTCCGAACCAGATGAGTAATCCTCAAGAGATACTTTTTCCAAAATGTAGAAAGTGACATTTTTAGTCGGTCTAGGAGGTATTCTTTGTGAGGTGCTAACCATGGGTTCCCTATCAAATGAGTCTCCATATAAAGTGTGATATTCTTGTAAGTTCAACACATGTCCTGAGTATTTACTCTCTGTTGGCTTTGCATATGTGGACTCTGGGAAATCCGACATAAGTTTATTTGAGAGTGGTTAATCAGGTGTGTCTCAATCGATTTCATTCACCTTCGTAGGTTAGTCAGCTGTTTCATAAGATGGCTCTCCTTCATTTGAGTCTATGATAAGTGGACAAGTCTGAACATATGAAGATTATTCTATGAACTGGTGGTTTTTGGTTCAGTTGTCTCAGGGTTTGGTGTGTCCTTGAGAATTCTATCAATTTGGTTTGGGTTTGGGAATATAATGTCCTGATTCTCTTAGTTAATCATTGCTTTGGCGGAAGTCAGAAACGACTTTCCCAAAATAATGGGAGACTCAGATAAATCTCCTCGATGTTTAATGCCTAGGACAATAGAATCTACTCTAAGTGCGACACCTTGGAAACTAATGGTGATGGAAATGATTCCTCTTAGTCTTTTTGTGGATTAGTCAGGGACTTGAACGATCTCTAGAGTCTTTTTAAGCAGTCCGAGTTCGAGCCTGTCAAACACGAACTTCAGAAAGATATTCAGTGTAGAATCATCATCAATCTGGACATTATTAAACTCAATATTCTCAATTTCACAGGTCATCTTGGTCAACCGTTTAACTTTCCAGACCTTGTTTGTCCAGGTCAGCACCATTGAAGTGACCATATTGATTTAATGATACTCTGTTTGACATCTTCTCTTTCTCATCCTCTTAGGTGATAGTCGACTCTTCACAAATCTCTAAAGATCGGGAACATACTCTATGGACTTGATTAATGGAAGCTCTAAGATCAAACTTTTGCAAAATGCTTCCATATTGATGGTATCTTTTTTTTGAATTTTCCAATTTTCAAATTTTTTAAAATTTTCACTAGAGTCAATAATGTTGTCAGTGGATTGGTTAGTAGTATGCAGTATCTTTGTGTAGGTGTCAGGCACATGATGATTTTCGGGTTCACTCTGTGATTTTCTTGACTTCTCTTATTTGATTATGATGCCTTTGCCTATTTGGATGACATTATCAAATTGTTCTATCAAAACTCGATCCTTTTATTGATCCAAGCTATGTCATCCATTATTGTTTAATGACTCGAAGATGAGTGACTATGCTCGGTATGCTGCGACATTGGCATTTTCTCCTGAACCGAGATATGGTCAGTCTCTGTGATTAGGGTCTGGTCATGAATCATATTTCCTTGACTTTGGGTGTCATATCTGTGGTTAAAGGATTGTTATACTCAGGTCGTGAGTCATCCCCAATAAAGGATGGTTCAAACAGTGAATTTATGTACGTAACTGGGCCTACATTAATCATCGAATCCACTCACTCCATTGTGTCTTTATAGAACATGATTGGTTCTATGAACGGTTCGTATATGAAGTTTCAACCAAGGGTGGGTGGGTGAAGAGAATGGTGCCTTGGAAGAAACTACCTCAAAGAGAGGGTTCCTATATAAAAAAGGTGGATACAAAGATAGGGAATTTGTCATGTGAGCACTGATGAATCCCTGATTCTCACTCTTTATTCCTTTATTTTAGCTATTTATTTTGTCAAAACAACATGTAAATATGTATAAATACAACAGCATAACATTTAGCATGTATCTATTAATATTACATAGTTAGCATGTATTTGTGAAAAATAAAAGAATATAGGAAAAGAAAAAGGAAGGAGGTATTCAGAGTAAATACAGAGTGACCTGAACCCCAAGAGAAGGTCAAGCCTTGACTTGATCGCCAAATAAAATAAGTAGAGAGAGAGAGGGCCTACTTTGTGTTGTACATATTACCTATATTCGTAAATAATTATTATCAAAATAAAATTAAATGTTTTTTACCTCCTTGTTTATATTTCTAAAAATAATATTAAGAAAATAAAAATCAAAAAAATGAAATAAAAATAAAAATTAAAGCTCCCTTACATTGTACAATACCCTCGTATATATATCACACCCACTATTTATTCTATACATGAAAATAATTAGTAAAAATATAATAAAAATTATTTTATTTTCATAAATTATGTTAAAAATAAATAAAAAAAATAAAATGGATATATTTATGTAAAAATAACAAAATTAAAATAATTGTACATAATATATATGTATATTAGACCTGTATATAATACTATATATTGTATATACACTAATTTATTTTTTATAAAAATAAGAAAAATCACAAAAAAATATTTTGAAAAATAATAAACATTTTTTTATTTTGAACATTTTTAATTTAAAATCATTTACTATTTTTATTTGAATTTATAAATAATTTCTACATTCGATTTTTCTGATTGGTCCAATCAGGTTGTTGACCCCCCGATCAACGCCTCCTCCTTCTCGGGTCAGACCCGAATAACATTCAGCAGATCTTCTTCTCAATTTTCTACAGCCTCTTCGGTGCTCTGTTTACCTTGAAATTTGCACATGATAATCTTCGTTCACCTGAAATTCTCGTAGGTCCCTTGGCTGATCCAGATCACTCTAGTGTTGTGCATTTTTCGTCGATTTTTTTGGACCCGGGGGTGGCCTATAAATCATCTCATTCCCCCCTCCTGACACTGCAGCTCGTCCCTCGCCCCTTCTTTCATCCTTAGGTGTCTTCATTAGAGTGACAACAACCTATGAGCGCCCTTGGATCGAAACTTGGTGGCGTGTAGCCGCAACTCCCCTACGTGGCCGGAGTTCTTCGCTGCGTCCGACCTCCCTGCCCGCCGCAACATGGTTGAGACTATGATCCTGAACTCACCGCCTGACTTTGCTGAGCTTGTTAGAACCTTCGGGTACCTATCATTTCCTTCCCTTCATCATTCCGTTTGAATATTTCATTCCATCTCTGTTGCCGAGCTCTTAGCTCCGACCATCCACTCGGAGCTCCGTTCCACTCGCATATCCATACCGATCGACGCTACGACTAACACCTCATCTTCCTTCGTGATCTATCCATCCTGAATCGTGCTCACCAGATCATGATTGAGCTCGATCTCCATCCTTATCGTATGTCATAGATCACCGACCCGTGTCAATGCCGCTTCCTTTATCTTTTGTAGCAATAACTTGGGTCGGAGCGTAGCCCTGAACCCTCTCTTCCTTTCACAGGTTCCTGCATGCGCAAGGGGACCTTCTGAGATGCTTGTTGCCCCGACAGAGTAGCTCCCGGCGGAGGACCGTCGACCAACCCATCTGATCGCTCGATTCTCCATCAGAACCACCCTCTTGACACAGAGTCGTTCCGAGACTATCCTGGACCTTTTGGGAGCTTCATCAGGAGCGTGGATCACCTCTCACGCCCAGTCAAAGTTCAGATGGACCTTGTTCTTCCAGCAATGGCCTCCACCGTACGATATGGACAGGAGCCCCAGTTTTGATCTGCTCCATCCTTGAGCATCCATTCTTGACGTTTGGATCAGAGCTGGGCCCATCATCTGAGCTGCCCGACAACAACCCCTGAATATTGTTGGATCAGCTTTTGTAGGCGTCATCTGATACGTACGTCCCTGACCATATCTGCACCGTCATATGCTTTCCAGGGAATGATCAAAACCATTAAGAGGCCCAGGTGCCACGTACGTGCCTCGAAGGGTATATTACTCTTTTATCCTCATTTTATTTTCACGTTGCTATTTGGTCCAGTAAATAACGTTATAAGAGTAGATATTTTGCAGTCAGAACCTCGTAGTTTTATATGTAGCATTTTAGGCCTTTGATGGTGAAACCACGTGCTGTCCCACATGATTTTGTGGTGTATTTGCGTTATTTGCCCTAGACTTTATCAATGTTATGATTTGAATGAAAGTTTTCAGATATTTGCATTTATACCCTTATGTGCGATTTATTGCACATGTGCGTGAATTCTATGGACTTTTTGCACTATTACCCTACTTTTTCTATCTGTATTATTAATTGGTCTATCAACTTCTAGTAATTGCAACTAGGTTCCTGTCAATTATATTATTTATCTTTAATAAAATAATTATCAAATTAAGTCCAAAAGTTACATAAATATTATTGTTAGCTCCTGCCAAAGTGTAGTATTTATTATGATTTTTGGGATTAATTTTATTGAGTATTTTATTTTCTAAAAATAAAAAACCACCAAAAAACTCACTATCTGTTTTATAAAATACATAAAAATGATAAAAAGTATGCTAAAAATTCTAAAAAATCCATGAGTGTTTCTTTATGTGTGCTTTACTTCCAGTAATTGTTTTGTTTCAAAAATCATCCTAGAGCCCCTAAAAAACTCAAAACTCTTAAAAACATATAAAAATCATTAAAAATTCTAGAAAAATAAAAAAAAATAGAATTTTATTTCCTATATGTAGCCTTTTATACTATTTTTTCATAAAATTCAGAACCGTGACATTAGGACACTTTAAGTATTTTTAATTTGTAATTTTGTCCTGGTTGTGTGTTGTTTCTCTTTTTAGTTCGTATTTGATTTTTATAAAATCAAAAAAACATCCTAAAAATCTCAGAAAATCACCAAAAACACTTGAATATTTGAAAAGTAAAAATATTTTTAACCCTAGTTTTTCAGTATTTTTGGCCTTAATAAAAATTTAAAAAGTTGTGTTTGTTTTCTTCTTTGTTTTTTTTCTTTCATAATATAAAATCGTAAAGATTTGGAAATTAAAATTTAACAAAAATATGCATTTTCTTGTCTGATCACGTCTACTTCGTAGGTTTACTCGTGCTCCTTGAGTTTTACCCTAGTCGCTATACCATGTTAAAATAAATAGTGGAGACCACTAACATTACATTGTTTTGATTGCCTTATCTATTTGCTTGAGTAGTTTATATTTTTCTTGTTGAGCTTCGGCCTGTTGATTGGGGTTGCAATGACCATATATTTTACTTGTTACTTAACCCTAGTAGATCGATCGTTCATTAGAATGGCGCCATTGTCAGGAAGCACGACTTAGTAGTCTTTTCGACTTTTTTTATATATTTTTTATCTATCTGCTATAACTATTTTCTGACCAATTTCTGTTTCACTTTTTGTGCGAGGAGCCGCCCGAGGACCCTTTGGAGGAGACCCGTACCAGAGGAGGAGTAGGAGCAGAGCAAGCGTAGTTATATTAAATAGAGTAGAATTAGAGTAGTTAATTTTTTATTTCGAGCAGACTCATTTATTTTGTTGTAATAATATAGGACACTTGGACTCTCATAGACTTATCGAGGTCTATTTCACTGAGCACTGGTGTGCTCGAGGGACCTCACCGCATTTTTCACCGGTTTAGTTTTATCGTATTTTATTCTATTTGATTGACAAGATTTTGGCCCCTATACTTAGGATTTTTATTGATTACGACATAAATAGTTAAGGCCTAATCCTTAATAGACTGCTTGCATCAATAGATTGTAATTGGACCTTACTAATAATTCATAATAAAAAGTTAGTTTAATTAAACCCGAGTCTAAGTGCCGTGAGAAACCACATACATTGTTAGTAGGACCTGTTGTGGCGGGCACCGAGTTCTTCCCTAGATCGGACTCCGAACTTGAACTGTTTGCTAACTGTTGTTCTTCGCGATCATTAGAAATTGCTCGCCTTAGGCCTTTTTCTTCATGCAACATATAGATTAGTTTTAATTTTGTCGTTAAATTTACGAACGGATCACCATGCATGTAGAGTGTCGGCGACCGGTACACATCTCTTACGAACGGATCATAGTGTTTGATCACGCATCAACGTTTTTGACTTCCTCCCCCAGTTCTTGGACTTAAAATAACCCTGGGAAATTGAAAAACTTGTTTGGTGTTGTTTGCTTGAAAAATACTTAAAAAAGAAAGCAATAAAATTTGGTACTACTAATTCAAACTCGTCCCTAAAATACACTTTATCAAAAAATACTTGTTTTGGGGAGAGTTACGCCCTCATTGTTTGGTTTTCTTGAGAGAGAGAGAGAGACCCCTACACTAGGATGAAACCACACCTAACTTCGGTTAGACTACTGGTCTTGGGGTTAGTCGTTCTTCAGTGAGTATCTCACCGATATCTGGTAAAGCGGGCCGTGATGTCTGTTGAGATTGAATTGATCGGGTCACCGGTAAATGGTCCCCAATTCATTCTGGATGGGAAAGATCTAGCTTTGGGATTGGGTCAATCTCCTGGGAGCATCAGATTCCTAACAGCTCGCTTAATCCCTCTACAAGACTATCACCTAAAATAAAATTGACAAGATTAACGACCGAACTTTACAGTCATCGGCTCTTGTGTTGAATAGGTGAATTGGGGGTTTGACTTCTGTACTATTTTTTTCCAGATCCCATCTGCATTTATCCCTACATCACAATGATTAGACGGAGATCCTTTAGGCTGCCATTGGTAGCACCGCTCTCGAGCACTCTGACTCATTCATCTAGTGAGGTTTCGAGGAGCTTAGACCCGCTCTCTAAACCTGAGTTCGATTCTGCCCTGTTCCCCCTCAACCATCCTTCTTGCAGTCCTGAGGTGCCCGAGCATAGACTTGCAACATAGATATTTATTCATTTGAAGACACTTGAGTTCGGGTCTTTTTCCTTTGCAGATACCCGTGAGATGGCTAGCAGGAAGGAGTGCACCGATGGGTAGCCACAGAGTTCCACGTATATTCTAGATCAGGTCGCCATCAACAACACATTGTTAGCCTCCTTAGAGACGATGAAGTGACATATTCAGGATCAGGGAGCATTCATGGTAGAGGCGCGCTGTGAATTAGCACAGATGCAAGCCGACAAAAGAGAGCCTCAGTTGCAAAGACTAGCTGGTGGAGATATACCTGCAACTAAAGAAGGAGCAAAAGAACAACTAGAAGAACCACAAGAGCTAGCCCGACTTGCCAAGACGATGAAACAGTCGCACAGCGCTGGTGCAACCCTCACCCATCGTTGGATCTAGCTACTGGAGATTCTAGGCGACTTCAAGCTCGGCCAACAGACCATTCAGCTTTTGCCCAAGTTTTATGGGTTTGCCATCGAGGAGCCGCATATGTACTTACAAGAGTTTGAGATGATATGCAGTACTATCTACGATAGATTCGTGGACGAGGACACCATCAAGATGATGACGTTTCCATTCTCCCTCATCTAGTGCAACGTACTACCTGAAGAATTTAGGGAGATATGTTACCACTTGGGAGTAGCTCTAGATAGAGTACTTGAACAAGTACTATCCATTCGGCTGGACCAATGCAGCGAGAGCTCTGATCAACAACTTTGCAATGATCCCCAACGAGCAGTTCGATAAGGCGTGGGATCGATTCCGTGAGCTCGTAGACCGGTGTCTACATTATGAGATATCCAAGCCCAAATTAGTCCAGATCTTCTTTTGTGGGATGACACCAGAGCTGCAAGGGCTTGTTAACACTTCTTGTGGAGGCTCCTACTTCACCAAGGATGAGGACCATGTCTGTGCTATCTATGAGGAGATGGCCGAGAACTATACAGTGATGTCCCAGACAATGGTCTACACTCCGAGGATGCCCCTCCCATAGATTGTGTCCTATCAGAGGGTAGCACGGGTTGACGCGGGTCCATCTTCTTCTTCGTCCACAGCAACACATACAAAGTCTTCAACAACTGACATGGGCATCATCAGCGAGAAGTTGGACCGCATAGAGATCATTGAGAAGAAGTAGTGCCAGGGCATAACTCAGATTGACTAGTTGGCACAGACTTTGAGTGACCTGAAGACCAGATCATGTATCTCCAAAGGCAGAAACAACTTCTCAACCTCGTTGCAGGTGTTGAATCCATGATACATTAACATTTCTGTCGTATTTTGTCTTAAAAATCTTAAAAAATACATGTAAATATCTATTAATTGCCATCTTTTATCAAAACCTCATTCATAAATAAAAATGCACTTTTATGCATCAAAAACATGTAAATAATTAAAAGAATAAATATAAAGAAAAGAACAATAGGCATATTGTAAATATGTATATATGTACAATATGACTTATAAAATATAAATATAGCTGCAAGATATATTTATATAACCTAAACCCCGAGACCAAGTCAACATGGATTGGTTGACAAACAAACAAGAAGGGGGAGATAAGGAAAGAAAATCACAAAAAATAATTAAAGATGCACTCCACACATTCTTCATTGTTTATTAAATAAATATCAAATCTTCATTTCTTTTTAATTAATTTATATGTACATAGTTTTCACCAAACTCTTTTCTTATTATTTATAAAAATGTATATAAAAAATATAAAAATAAGTTAGAAATATCATCTTGTATATATGCCAAGAAATCCAACTTTTAAATTATTAAATTCTCAACTTCCGAACACTATAACTTTCTCATACGAACTCCAATATCACTCTACTCACCTTTAGAGTTCATAAAATAATATTATCTAATTAATGGAGTGATTTCATTAAAATCGGAGTCCGTTTGCAAAAAATCGGTTATGGAAGGGTTTCTGGGCTATTTATTTTATTTACAACACATTGTTTATATTTTTATTAATTTTATAGTTTTCAATTATTTTATGATCTTGTGCTTTAACCATGATTTATTTCAGAATATTTGGAGCTTATTTATTATTTTAATTAAATCCAAATCCCTAATTTATAGGTGCAATTGAACTACGTAACTTATACCCGTATTTATTAATATATCTAAACTAATTTATTATAATCCATAAAAAATAATAAATACTTTATTTATTATTCTTATAATTAAGAAAATATAAAATTGATAAATAATTATTTATTTATTGAATTAAAAATCCAGACCCAATTATTAAGCATTATTTATACCTATTTATCAATGTAATATTTATATTTTGTACAATATTTATTATTTATCAAAATTAATTATACCATAATTTAGATAATTTAATTATCTCTATTTTTCATTTTTATATCTATTTAAAATAATGCTATTTATTATTTATTATAAAATTTATATTGTATTTAATACATTTGGCCAACCAGGTGCTGACACGTGTCAGCACCTGGTGTCTTCTTCTTCAAGAAGCTGTTGCAGCTTCTGTTCTACCGGTCTAAGTTCACCAAATTTTCCGCTAATCTCCCAACCTCTTTGCTCGATCTTACCCCTCCATTTTCTTCCCCTAACCACCTTAATAAACGTCTGCCATTAGATCTATCTAACAATCACTTTAATTTATCTATAAAAGCTCCTAAAGTTGGATCGAGCCAATTAACTCTCCTATCCAATCCCGAAACCCAGTTCCAGTGGCCGAGACCCCACCTTCACCACCATGCTTCGTCTGACCTGGAGGTGACAGCTCCGCTCAAGGGTGCCCGCGAGGAAGCTTGGAGATTGGGGAGACGTTCCAAGGTCTATCCTTGTCCTTGCATCACGCCATCACACATGTAGAGCTCCAAGAAAGCAACCCCATCGAGCAACGATAAGAAGGTCCTATACCTTCTATTCACAGGAACTTCCTCCATATTCTACTAATTTTTTTTATATTCGTGTATCAATTAGTGCCTTTAGTCACGTCATTAGGGACTCCAAACATCATACTTAGATACCACATATTATAGTCCTCTAAAAATCAAATCGAATCAAACAAAGATCTTCTTCTTTCTGACCAACTTCATTGTTTGCAATAATTCTGGAAACATTCTTTAACTTGCAATTTCTAATCTTTTTGGCCGATTCAATTGCGAGATCGAGCATTCCAAACCTTCAATTGCAAGTCAAACTTTCATATAGAGCATAACCATATCCTCTGGAGCTTCAAAGATCAAGGCTATTCAAATTAAAGAGGCAAAACATCAACCTCCAGGACAACTAGACCCCGACCTTCATCGCCAATCATCCACCACTTTTTGCTACCTTTGGAGAAGCTCTGCCACAAGAAAGCTCGAGGGGTGAAGGAGTCACCCCTCTGGCCCTGCCGGAGGCCCAAATGACGCATCATTCGCTGAAGATAAATCGGAGAAGGAGACATCATCGCCACATGCACAGGACTTGAAGAACTGCAAGAACTCGCCAAAATCAGGCTTCTGATACGTGGCATCAACCAACGCTCCAGATCGTACGCCCGCTTTTAATCTCCGCTGTTGGCTATGAAACGGTGTAAAAATCGCATCTTAAACCGAGCTGACTTCCATAATTTCATACGAGCTTTAGAGTTTTCCAATCCCTAAATGTAGGGACCTAAATGTAATAAAACTTTGTTTCCTTTGCATTAAATAGACGAGCTTTAGAGTTTTCCAGTTCCTAAATGTAGGGACCTAAATGTAATAAAACTTAGTTTCCTTTGCATTCCAGTCCCTCATTGAGGACCTTACTACAGAACTTTTAGTTTCTTTTCTTGCATTTATAACCCTTAATTGTAGGGTAATTTGGACCTCTTTTCAACCTTATTTTTCATCTATTTTTCTAGGGTAGTGACACGACTACCCTAACAAGTTTTTTTAGTATTTCTCATGTATTCTCATCACGTTGTTGTTGTGTTTTGATTCGTCGCATTTTGACTCCGTCTAGAGTTTATTTTGAGTGCCTTTCTCGAGCCTGTTGCTCGAACGACCTATCTACTATATAGTATCACCTATATACTGCATATTTTTCACATACTATATTGTAGATAAATCATTTGAAAAATATCATTTAAAAAATAAATAAAAATTGAAAAAGAAAAAATCAAATAAAAATTTCAAAATCAGAAACCGATAAAAAGAAATTCTCGCTTTCTCACTTCCATCGAGAAGAGATAAAAATCCATAAAAATACTTTTTCCTCAAAAATCAAAATATTTCTATTATGCCTCCTTGAGTTCGACCCAGGCATACTTACATGATTAAATAAAACAGTGTAAGATAAAATAGGAGAGAAGACGTTTTCTAACTTCACTTTTCTCTCTCTCTCTCTCTCTCCTATTTTATTGATTTCTTTATTTGATACACGCGGATCTTTCTTTGCGGTTTTCTACACCAACATCTTTTATAACTGTAGTCAAATCCTCGTTATCAAAATGGTACCTTTGCCAGAGAGGCGTTAGCCAAATTTCAGTTTTTGATCCTATTTTGTGATTTTTTCTTTCTTCTTGTTTCTCGTAGTTTTGCTCGAGTTTTTACAGTTTTTTTTGCAATTCTTCTCTCGACTAGTATCTTGAGCTGCTAACAAGTTTTACAGGGCTTGTAGGATCAGCTGGCTTCCTAGGAAGCCGAATCAGTTGAAAGTGCAGAGCTCGACTCCTTCTCTACGAGTCGCTTGTAAAGGGCAGAGAGAGTTGGTTTATTTTTTGTGACAGAGAGGAAGGGCCTTTTCCCATTTTAAACTTTTGTAGAAGGGGTCTACTTTGGACATCCTGACTTTTAACTAGACTCTAAGCTTTCTTCGGGGTCTGTTTCGCCAGGTGCCGGTGCAGTTGGGGGACCTCACCACAGGTTTTTGGTTTTCATCGATTTTCATTATTTCACACGATTTTCTGGAGCCTTAGGTTTGCATGACTGATTGATTAGACGACTAAAGTAAAACCTACCTCCCTAATCCACACTTAGACGTACATCATTGATTTGAAAATAATTCATTCTTACGCTAGAACTGCTGATTAGGACTCGTTTTTTCTTGGTTTTTGGTGCATTAACCTATAGGTTTACAAAATTCTGCACGGATCACTTGCATGGAGACTACTGGAGTCATGTTTGATCTCTATCTTTGCATTCATCATCGTTTTCTGCTGCGTTCCATGATTCTCCCTCTGTGAGACACATTTTGAAAAGTTAAAAAGAACCAACCTCCTGTTAGATAAAAAATGAAAAACATAAAAAAAGTTTTTCTTACTTCTAAAGACTTGATAAAAAAAAATACCTGGACTTAACTTGTATGGGGAGAGAAAACCCCTCATTGTATGCAGGTACACTCCAGACAGAGTAAGGCATGTGCACTTAAGGAATAGAGACCAAATCCCTGGACTTGTGCCTTAAGCCTCGGACTCACTCTTTGGGTCTTGTTACTTGCTTCAAGCACTTGCCTCAAACGTTAGAATAAGTAGTCTTTTCTAGGATTGGTGTGCACCACCGGCTTAAACACAAACTATCCGATTGCTAAATAATTAATTGCTCACTAAAAATAAAATTGAAAAGATAAAAGATGATCCATTGGTCTTCACCGTGTGCAGTTGGTGAACTTGGGGTTGTATTGCATTTGCATACGAGGTGTGTGTTATACCGCATCTTATACGCCTTCACTCGTGTTCTTGATTTGATATTGTATTCTCTCACATATTATTTTGACATCGACGATGATTACCAGAAGGATTTTGTGCTCAGACTCCGTGAGCTTTGGACGATCTACCATCTATCGTATGTCTTCACAGATTCAGGATGACACTCTTCTCGAGTCAGTCTCATGTCATGACCAACCCGAGTTAGATGAGGGACATTATTTCGACACGCCGGACATTGATAGTTCCGTAGTTGAGAAACTGGCCATTTTGTTTGATGAAATTGATATGTTTTCTGAGGACCAGACATCTATTAGCATTAACACAGCTCGAGGATCGATTTCAGAAACTTATTCATCAGCTGCGTGGTGGGATAGTACCATTTCATGTTTTCAGATTATTCAGAGGCAGGCTTCTGCTAATGTGACACTTTGGTGCGAGGAATGGGTGATCGATAGTGATACAGATGCCTGGCTAGACTCTGATTTTTCTGTATTTTTCGATGAGTTTGATTTCTTCCCCGAGGGTTATCTACGGGAGGAAACACCATGTTCTGAGTCTTCTGATACTGATAATGATTCTGAGTATGAGTTGTCTCACCTTGATGACCCTCGCAAGGTTGTGCCATCTTTTGAGATATTCAATGATTTCTCTGATTTCTCTATATTGGATACATCTGATATCAGTTCTCTTAGAGAGTCTCTCGATCTTGACTTGTTATACGTGTTTGAGATGGTATTTGATGTGGAGGAATCTCTTACTGATCCTTCTTTCTCCACATTTGATTTTCCTGGCTCTGCTATTTCACTTTATTCGGATCTTGAGCTGATGATATCATTTGAGCTACCGGTTCACGACTTCATTTTCTCATCTATTTACCCGATAGTATTCACACACATGATTGAATCTTTGGGTGTTATCGTATTCATTGTTAACTTCGTTATTGTTGTCACATCGAGATGGCAACAACAGTACGACATTCGCCTTATAGTTGTCGTTCTGAATCTTGATACTGCTTTGTCCAAGCCTTTGTGCCCAACTAGGGGCATAAACTCTAGCGCTTGTTGAGAGTCACCTCAATGTTGTTCACTTTGTACATTCGTGATTTATCTTGATTATTTTCATCGTATTTACTTCTATTCTCTTTCTCGTCCTTCATCTATTGATATTCTTCTCCATTCTTATGGATACTTTACCCTAAGTATAGGGAGACGAGCCGATTCATTGATTGCACTTGTACATTCTTCGTAGACCACAATAGTCCCCATTTTTTGCTCATCTTTTATACTTAGGATGCCAGATCCTAAGTATAGGGGGGACCGATTGCCCGTTGAGTAGTATTTTTGATCTTGTTCTTTTTATTTTTCTCTTGTATATCCTTTCCTTTCCATGAATCACTGTTACCTATTTTTGGTCACATTCTTTTCTATACTTATGATGCCATATCCTAAGTATGGGAGGGGACCAAGTGATTTCATTGATCTCGTTTCTCTATTTATCTTGCTCCTTTGTTGTATATTCTTTTCCCTCGGTCACCACATTTTTTCTCTTCCATTATACCTACGATGATTAGATCGTAAGTATAGGGGTTGATTGAATTCACATTATTTATTCTTTTTCACCCACTTTTACTTAGCACAAGTTATGTCCTCCTGTTTCTCTTTTGACACTATGAGGACATAACACAAGCTAAGTATAGGGTGTGTGTATATATTATATATATACTTTTGTCCATAACTCGTACTTCTATGTATTTTCTATATCTATAAAATCCATAAAAAGTGGGTGAGGGTTCATTTAAAATCCATCTATTTATGTATTTGTTTATAAAGTCCTTATAAATAAATAAAATGCAATTAAAATATTTATTTAAAATTTTTAAGTTAAAATATGTATTTAAAATATGTATAATACTTATTTAAAACCCTATCTATTAAAATATGTGTAAAAATCATTTAATCCTTGCAAATTTCGTTGTAAATAAAGATTGTAAAATATATTAGTTATTTAATCCAAATAAAATATGGGTAATTTATCTTGTAAAATTCTTGTACATAAAATTATTTATAAAAATCAGAAAATACATAAAAAATACAAAGTTCTAAAATTCATAAAAATTACAAAAGCTTTGAAATCCATAAAAATGACTAAAATTCGGAAAATGTAATTCACAAAACATTATTGCATTTATATTTGTATTTTTCAGAATAAGTTTCATTTCAATAACTAAATATTGGGAATAGTCTAAATGATGGGGCTTGAGTATGGCCTTTAACTTTCATTGTACGGAGCCTAGTTAGGAAATGGAATTTAGACTCTTCAGGTTTTTGACTTAAGTCTTTGGGTTCCATAAGACCATATTTGGGAAATCAACTCATATTTGCCTAAGTAGAACACCTTGTGTCATATGTATAACTCATCATCTATGAACCAATTTTGGACACATGCACTTTGCACTTAGCTCGACTTGCATGGAGATGCAAAGGGCAATCCATCTTGGTGGTATGTTTCTATCCTTGTCTTTCAACATTGATGTCTAAAGACAGGAGAGATTGGGGTAGCGATAGTTGCTTCGGATGAGGGAAGGATCTGCTGACACAATTTTTCTAAGACCTCAAAAAAGGGACGGAATAAAAGATGCTATATCCGTCGAGACACAAAAAGATGAATGCAGTGCAAGAAAATTACAAATCCAAATCAAAGAAGAATCCACCAAATACAAATACGACCACAATGGTCCAAGCTTCCACCAAAAATGCCTGCACATCTTAGTGGAGACTTAGCTACACTGGCTGGGCTTCACAAGGAGATGCATCTACATTGGTCGCACTCCAGTTCTTTTCTCATTCTTCTACTTTCTCTCTATATTCGATTGTGGACATAGCACGAACTGACCTTAGAAGGGAATACCTCCCGCCCCAAAGAAAGAGTAGCTGGATGAGGAACCAATGGAAGTGTATAGCTAGGATGGGTGGTTTCTTCGCTTCTTTAAGTAGGAAGAGATAAAACAATTCACACATAGTACAAATTGAATTCAAGGCTGATAAAGTTAGCAATATGGATAAGTGGATCTGATCTGGAAGTTGAGGAGAAACTAAATAAGGATTTGTGGAACTTGAGGACTATTGAGATTAAAATCCTAATCCTGGTTAAGGCTCTAACAAAATGCTTGTTTTAGGCCCGACTGAGCTCTGTTCTTTGTCTGTTCTCATGAATTGGTTTAGGAAAACAAATTCATTCTAACTTTCTTTATTTTTCCCTTATTTTTCAAATAAGTGTTTGCTAAGGTACTAGCAAAGTTTAAGTGTAGGGGGTTGATGAATCCATGATTCATTAACATTTTTATCACATTTTGTCTTAAAACCCTAAACAAATACAAGTAAATTACCCATTAATTCCCATCATTTATCAAAATCTCATTCATGAATAAAAATGCATTTTTATGCATCAAAAACATGTAAATAAATAAAAAAATAAAAATAAAAAAAGAACATAAGGCAGATTGTGAATATGTATATATGTACAATATGACCTATAAAATATAAATATAGCTACAAGATATATTTATATAACCTAAACCCGAGACCAAGTCAGCATGGATTGGTCGACAAACAAACAAGTAGGGGGAGATAAGGAAAGAAAATCATAAAAAATAATTAAAGATACACTCCACACATTCTTCATTATTTATTAAATAAATATCAAATCTTCATTTATTTTTAGTTAATTCATATGTACATATTTTTCACCAAACTTTTTTCTTAATTATTTCTAAAAATGTATATAAAGATAAAAAATAAATAGAAATATCATCTTGTATATATGCCAAGAAATCCAACTTTTAAATTGTCAAATTCTAAACTTCCGAACACCACAACTTTCTCGTGCGAACTCGAATTTCACTCTACTCACCTTTAAAGTTCATAAAATAATATTATATAATTAATGAAGTAATTTCATTAAAATCGGAGCCTGTTTGCAAAAAGTCAGTTTTGGGACCTAATGACAATGTGGTTTCTGGGCTATTTGTTTTATTTAGAACACATTATTTATAATTTTATTATTTTTTAATTTATAATTATTTTTGTGATCTTGTACTTTAATCATGATTTATGTAATATTTTTTGCAGCTTATTTATAAATTTTAATTTAAATCCAAATCCCTAATTTGTAGATGAAAATGAATTATATAAGTTATACCTATATTATTAGTACATCTAAGCTAATTTATTAAAATCCACAAAAATTCATAGAGATTTCATATATTATTCTAATAATTAAGAAAATATTAAATTGTAAATAATCATTTATTTATTGAATTAAAAATCCAAACCTAATTATTAAGTATTATTTATTCCTATTTATCAATATAATATTTATATTTCATACAATATTTATTATTTATCAAAATTAATTATACCACAATTAAGATAATTTAATTATCTATATTTTTTGTTTTTATATCTATTTAAAATAATATCATTTATTATTTATTATATAATTTATATTGTATTTAATACATCTGGCCAACCAGGTGCTAACACGTGTCAGCACATGTGTCTTCTTCTTCAAGAAGTTGTTGCAGCTCTATTCTACCGGTCTAACTTCACCAAATTTTCCCGCTAATCTCCGAACCACTTTGCTCGATCTGACCCCTGCATTTTCTTCCCCTAACCACCCTAATATACGTTTGCCATTAGATCTATCTAACAATCACTTTGATTTATCTATAAAAGCTCCTAAAGTTGGTACGAGCCAATTAACTCTCCTGTCCAATCCTGAAACTCAGTTCCAGTGGCCGAGACCCCATCTTGACCGCCATGCTCCATCTGACATGGAGGTGACAGCTTCGCTCAAGGGTGCCCACGAGGAAGCTTGGAGATTGGGGAGACGTTCCAAGGTCTATCCTCGGCCTTGCATCACACCATCACGCGTGTAGAGCTCCAGGAAAGAAGCCCCATCGAGCAACGATCAGAAGGTCCTATACTTTCTATTCACAAGTACTTCCTCTATATTCTACTATTTTTTTTCTATATTCATATATAAATTAGTGCCTTTAATCACGTCATTAGGGACTCCAAACATCATACTTAGATGCCACATTTTATAGTCCTCTAAAAATCAAATCGATTCAATTAAAGATCTTCTTCTTTTTTACCAACTTCATTGTTTGCAATAATTCTGGAAACATTCTTTAACTTGCAATTTCTAATCTTCTTGGCCGATTCAGTTGCGAGATCGAGCATTCCAAACCTTCAATTTCAGGTCAATCATTCATCTAGAGCATAACCATATCATCTGGAGCTTCAAAGATCAAAGCTATTCCAAATCAAAGAGGGTACTGCATCAACCTCCAGGACAACCAGACCGCCACCTTCATCGCCAATCATCCATTGCTTTCTGCCACCTTTGGAGAAGCTCCACCACAGGCAAGCTCGAGGGGTGAAGGAGTCACCCCTCTGGCCTCGCTGGAGGCCCAAGCGACGCATCATTTGCCAAAGATAAATCAGAGAAGGAGACATCATCGCCACATGCACAGGAATTGAAGAACTGCAAGAACACACCAGAAGCTACAAGTTTCTGACACGTGGCATCAACCAACGCTCCATATCGCGCACCCGCTTTTAATCTCCACCGTTAGCTGCGAAATGGTGTGAAAATTACATCTTAAACTCAGCTGACTTCCAGAATTTCTGACGAGCTTTAGAGTTTTCCAGAATTACATTAAGATCCCTGTACAGGGACCTAAATGTAATAAAACTTTGTTTTCTTTGCATTCTAGTCCCAGACCGAGGACCTTATTGTAGAACTTTTAGTTTCTTTTCTTGCGTTTATAACCCTGAACTGTACAGTAATTTTGGACCTCTTTTTGACCTTATTTTTCTTCTATTTAATAGGGTAGTTACACAGCTACCCTAGCGAGATTTTTTAGTATTTCTCATGTATTCTCGTCACATTGTCGTCATGTTTTGATTCGTCGCATTTTGATTCCGTCTCACGTTTGTATTGAGTGCCTTTCTCGAGCCCGTTGCTCGAGCGACCTATCTACTATATAGTATCACATATATCCTACTTATTTTTCACATACTATATTGGAGATAAATCGTTTGAAAAATATTATTTAAAAAAATTAAAATTGAAAAAGATAAAATCAAATAAAAATTTAGAAATAAAAAACCGATAAATAGAATTTCTCGCTTTCTCACTTCCTTTGAGAAGAGATAAAAAATCACAGAAATACTTTTTTTCCTCAAAAATCGAAATATTTCTATTCTGCCTCCTTCAGTTAGACCCAGGCATACTTAGCTGGTTAAATAAAATAGCGTAAGATAAAATAGGAGAGAAGACGTTTTCTAACTTCACTGCTCTCTCTCTCCCCCCTATATTATCGATCTCTTTGTTTGATACACGCATATCTTTCTTTGCAGTTTTCTATACTGACACTTTTCTTAACCACAGTCAGAACCGCATTATCAGCAGGTCATAGGCTAATCCTACCATTAACAGCTCGTCCCATCACTCCGTCCAGTACCGCCAGGTTCACCACATTCAGGCGGAGCCGGTACAACAGTTGTCGTAGCACTACACTCAGCCACCGCCATCTCAAGAAACTCAAATGGTGGTGTACCAGAAGGACAGGCCACTGCGGTTCTTTACCCATCCCCATATGAGCAGGCACCATTGATGGAAGTCAACAGGATTTGATATGACCAGCAGCAGCCTCGGATCCGTAGAGATTATCTCGGATTCAGGTGGTGTATCGGGGGCACCTTGTTCCACCTGCAACCTCCAACTCAAGGTGGGAAGACCATCCATAAGCAACAATAGCCCCAGTACTCCCACCAGCCACTACCAGTCGGGTCCTTGTCCCTACTAGCAAGGACAATAGTGGAAGCAGCAATAACAACCTCAACTGTTCATCTAGCCTCCCCCTCACCAGTACTAGAGCCAGCCTCATTTCCAACAAGGCAACCTGTCCGGTTCTCATGGGCCAGCATATGAGAACCCAACACTTGATGATCTAGCCCTCCTACCCTTAGATCAACATGCGTCCTTTAGCCAAGAGATGTATGAGTTCAAGAAGGAGATGAGGGAGATAATAAAAGGCAAGGTTGCCATACCCACTCAGATTGAACGCAACCCGAACAACCAAAAGAGGAAATCTGAGCATGTATAGTTCATAGAGACTACCACTCCTATAGATTCATTGGGTTATATTTATTCATACATATTTGATGCTGATTTGTTACACTTAGGAGTAGTAAGATGCCAGCTAGTGGCGCCTCATCTAAGTGACTACACCATGATGAGCTAGGAGAACCAAATGAGGAAGATAGCCGTGTTGATGCTGATGATGATGTTGATGACGGTGTTGTTGATGCCAACAAGGATGATGATGATCCAGTCGACGTACTGAGTCCATCGCTTCTCCAAATGCAGTTGGACGTACTGATGCCACTAATCCGGATGATGCTGAGCCAAAGCGTGATGCCGATGACATGAAGACAGATGTTGTGGGTGGTGCTGATGCCACCAGTTCTATTCCAGTTGTGTCTCCTCCTGTTTTTGTATCTAAGGACTATTTAAAAAGACCAAAAAAATTAATAAAGTAAAGGCTTCTTCATCTACATTGAGTCCATATGTGATGCATGATGATACTTGTATGGATTCCATTCCCTCTCAACAGTAGGAAACTCTTTGTAAGCCTCTATCTGAGGAGGGCCTAGCTATCCCCATTCCTCAAGCACTACGCTCAGCGAAGAGGAATAAAAAAGAAAATTCAAAAAAGAACCAACAGTTAGAGTACATCCAGGAGATGATAGATATATTTCACATTCAGATGACTCTACAGGAGGCACTTGAGCACGTCCCTCTCTTCCAGAAGAACTTGAGAGAGAAGACCACCATTTGTAGGAAGAGAAGGATCCATCATGTAGATATCCATGTGTTGACCTGTGCCACCTGATTTGCCATCCGAAACCGTCTGCCAGCCAAGAGGCCAGATGCATGAGCTCCCTATGTCAGATGTCACATTCATGAGAAGAGATTTGATCGTAATCTATTAGACATCGTCTCTTCTATCAACCTCCGTCCGACAGCCTTACTCAACCGATTCGTGTTTTGTCCTCTTCGACAGAGCAAGACACTCCTTTAGTTTGCTGATAGAGCTGTCAAGTGGTCGAAGAAGTTGTTGAAAGATGTGGTCGTCACAATTCAAGGCCTAAAACTAACTGTGGACTTTGTTACGTTGGACATGGAGATCCCAGAGTATGTGAAATATACCCCCATCATTCTAGGACATCCATTATTGGACATAGTCACGACAGTGTCCGACCATGATAGTGGGAAGGTGTACTTTCGCATCGAGGGTGGGAGTATACAAATAACGAGACTAGAGCGTGAGATTCAGCTTGCTCAGAGTAGTTCAATAATGCAGAGCAGACGACAGAGGCAGAGCAAGACATCCACCAAGAGTGCGACTTTGTGATCACTAATGATGAAGCCGCATGGTCTGACCTCGTTTCACGAGCTCTTCTCTCACCTTCAGATACCACAGATTCACAGCTTCCAGCAGAGGAGAGTTTGGAGAGACACTCTTGGTCTAGGACACTTTCGAGGCTGACGGTCGTGTTTCAGATAGTGAGTCAGAATATGTTTCTTGTTCTTTTTATTCAAATATCTTGGATTCAGACATAGACTAGGATGACTTTGATGGTTATTTGCCTTGTCTGATTCCCATAGAGTCAACATCTAGGGTGCATATTGAGCCAACATAGATCACAAATACACCAACAAGGCCAACTTCACCAGATATACATGATCACCGAGAGTTCTCACATTTAGATCTGATTGCCTTCACACAGACATTCCAGATGCCAGATTTGTCAGCTCCAAGTTGCCCAAAACTGAAGCCTTTGCTGCAGTCACTGAAGTATAGATTCCTTGCGGGTGAGCCATATATGTACCCAATCATTATCTCAGTAGATTTGACTGGAGAGCAAGAATCTCGTTTGAAGGAGGTTCTTAAAGAAACTGCAAGGCAATAGGATGGAGTGTAGATGATCTCCAGGGGATAAGTCCAACCCTGTGCTCTCATCATATCTATCTCAAAGAGGATTCTAAGCCATTGCGTGAGTTCTAGTGACAACTGAACCTGAATCTTCGAGAATCTGTCATCAAAGAGATATCTAAATGGTGGAGCGTTGATTTTATCTACCCCATCTCTAACTCTGGGTTAGTCCATTACATGTGGTGCCCAAGAAGATGGGCATCACTACAATTGTGAGTGAGTCTGGAGAGGGGATCGCCACTCGAGTAGCCACTTCTTGGTGGGCCTGTGTTGACTACAGACGATGGAATCATGCCACCAAGAAGGATTATTTCCTGCTACCTTTTATTGATAAGATTATAGAGAGGCTAACCGGGAAGAGTCACTACTATTTCCTTGATGGGTATTCCGAATACAATCAGGTGGCCATAGTTCCCAAAGACTAGGATAAAATGACATTCACCTGTCCATTTGGGACTTATGCTTTGAGACAGGTGCTCTTTGGTCTATGTAACACCTCGATGACATTCCGAAGGTGCATGTTGTCCATTTTCTCGGACATGGTGGGTGATTGCTTGGAGGTATTCATGGATGAATTCTTAGTCTACGACGATGGGTTTGATGCTTGTCTTGATTACCTAGACCGAGTGCCTTAACGCTGCATAGAGGTCCATCTTATTTTGTCTTGGGAGAAGAGTCACTTTATGGTGACTCAGGGGACGGTGCTTGGTCATATCATCTCTGACAAGGGCATGGAGATTGATCCGGTCAAGGTGGATATCATTAGGAAACTCAATCCACCGTCCAACATGGTGCAGTTGCGGTCTTTTCTAGGGCATGTCAGTTTCTACCGACGTTTTATTCAGGACTTCAGTAGGATTACCCGACTGCTTACTGATCTTCTAATGAAAGACACCAAGTTCATTGTAGATGATAAGTGTCTCGCATCTTTTGAGACTCTCAAGAATCTAGTTGTTGAGGCTCCTGTCCTCCAGTCGCTTGATCGGTCTCTTCCATTCGAGATCATGATGAATGCCTCCGATTTTGTCATAGGGGATGTGCTAGGACAGAAGAGGGATGGGTCACCATTTGCCATACGCTACGCTATTCGAACATTGGATCTCGCTTAGCGGAATTTTACAATCACATAGAAACAGATGCTAGCTGTAGTATTTTCTTGGATAAATTTAGATCATATATTCTTGGATCCAAAGTTACTATCTATACTGATCATACCACCATTAGGTACTTCATGGCAAAGAAGGATGCCAATGCGGGATTGACTAGATGGATACTTCTACTCCAAGAGTTTGATATTGAGATTAAGGATGAGTCTAGAGTCAAGAATGTGGAGGCGTATCATCTTTCTTGTTTGGAACATCTTGAGGAATCTGAGCAGATTGAGCCTATCACTAAGATCTTCCCAAATGAGGCAATCCTTGCTATCGCCTCTCTTCCATGGTACGCTGACATTTTGAACTATCTTGTTGCCAAGAAAATTCTACAAGGTTGGACCAGACATCGACTTGAGACTTTCCTTGTGAAGGCCAAGTGATACCATTGGGAGGATACCATCCTTTATCATGAAGGAGGGGATAACATCTGACATTGGTGCATTTCTCAAGAGGAGCACCATAGCATCCTCACTTACTTCCACAAGCTTGAGGCAGGAGGACATCATTCTGGGAGGAGAACAACATAGAAAGTGCTCCAATCCGGCCTATGGTGGCCTACCCTCTTCAAGGATTCTGATCAATTCATGGAGAGGTGTACTGATTGCTAGAGGATGGGCACTTGTGGACAGGGTGATCTGATGCCGATGCAGCTCATTCACTTTTGTGAGGTATTTGATGCATGGGGCATTGATTTCATGGGTCCATTCCCTAAGAGTCAGGGATTCGAGTACATTCTATTGGCTGATGATGTCGTTCATCATTTGGTTGAGGCCATTTCCGCTCGATCCGCAGATGCTAAGTTTGTTTGTAGATTTTTGATGGAAAAATATCATTTCCCGATTCGGTGTGCTTAGAGTTTTGATATATGATGGGGGGCTCACTTTATCAATGATAAGGTAAAGGACCTTCCTAATGAGTTTAGCATAGACAATTGAGTTGCCACGCCATATCATCCTCATACTAATGGTCTTACCGAAATATCGAATAAGGAGATCAAGACGATACTGTAGAAGGTAGTCTGCCCAGACCGAAAGGATTGTCACAGCTTTTGGACTTGGTTTTGTGGGCATATTAGACTTCCTTCAAGACTCCTTTGGGTACATCTCCCTTTCGTCTCGTTGATGGCAAGCCATGCCATTTACTTATGGAGATTAAGCATAAGTCACTATGGGCTTCCACTGAGATATTATTGGAACCAGAGAGTATGAGATCAAAGGAAGGCAGAATTGGCAGCCTTGGAGGAGCTTAGAGATACAACCTTTTTGAGTATCGTATAATATAAGGAGCGAGTAAAGATATGGCATGATTCTCATATCAACCATAAGCAGTTTGAGCCAGATCAGAGAGTATGGTTATTCGATACCATGCATAGATTATTTTCCAGGGAAGTTGCATAGGTAGTGGAAGAGACCATACATGGTCTGAATGGTGCATAACAATGGTGGTATTGATATATCTGAGTTGTCATCTGAGTCCACCTTTCGAGTTAACGATCAGGGCTTGATGCCATATTTAGATCATGATCCGCTGATCATTGACATCACCCCTATTCATTTTGCATGAGGTGTGGTCTTTGACTCACATCATTTGCATCTCATACCTGATTATCACTATCTTCCGCCCTTGTATAGATCCAGATGTCAATATCATTCATTGTTTTGTCTAACACACCAGTTGCATATTGTGATTATGATATCCTTAAGGTGCACTTTACCCTAAGTATGGGGGGTGTCAGATTTTTTATTATTCTTTTCATTCTTTTTACCTCTCTTTTACTGCCTATACTTAGGGATATTTTACCCTAAGTATAGGGGAGGTAAACCCTGTACATTATAACCCTTGGTTTTCTCCTTGTATACAGTCTTATATACTTAGATTACTTGATACTAAGTATAGGGGGATCACAGACATCTATTCATTCTATTCTTTTATTCATAACTATAGTATAGATTTTCTTTTCACTTCCCCAATACTAAGCACAAGTTATGTCTTCTTCATCGCTCTTTGATCACTCTGAGGACATCGTTCGAGATAAGTATAGGGGATGTAGTATATATTCCATATATACTTTATCCATAACTCATACTTTGTGTGAGTATATTAATAAATAAAATGGATAAAATCTATAACCTAAAAATCACAAAAATTTAAACTTTTTATTGTACATAAGATTCATACATGTTTTTAAATAGATATTTATAAAAATTATTTTTGTATGATTGTTTGTAAAAATATTTCGATTGTAAAATGTTTGTAAATATTTTTGTATCGAAATTATGTATATAGTAAAATTTTTCTGAAAAATCTTTGAAAAATAAAAGTTTGCAAAAACCCTTTTGTAAATGTTTATAAATAGTTTGCAAAACTGCATCCATGCATTCAAACATTCTAAAATTTTTTCCATATTTTCAAAAATTTTGCATAAAAAGATTTTTGTAAAAATATTTGTATATTCTTCTTAATCATAGTTGACATTTAAACTAGTCTGGAATTAAATTGGAAAATGAAGCTTGGTTATGGCCTTAACCCACATAATTCTCAGAGGAACCTTATAAGATTTTGGGTTAAGACTTTTCAGATCCATTAGTGACTAAATTCTTTGGGTCCACTAGGCTATGTTCACATGTCATCTTGATGAGCCTAAGTAGAACACAACAATACACACATGACCCTCACAAACAATGGCTTTACTTGGACCAACACCTTACACATAGCCATCTACGGATGAGGTGGTGAGGAGGCAAAATCCTTTGTCTTGGGGTAGCATACGAGGGTAGTACTTGTAGGAGGAACCTCTTGTCTTCCTTTAGGGAGGGATGTGCACCTCAACTTGGTCTAGCTATGTTGGGGTCTAAAAACATGAGTTGTATGTTGCAATAATGCTTCAAAAGAGGGTAGTCTACTGGTTCGAGAAGAAAAAGTCCTTATGTATTTGCTGCACCATGTAGATATGTTGTACATATGTACATCAAAAAAATTGTGCAATATCAAGACAAACTCCAAAAAAGTGGACATGCCTGATTGAAAATAAAATGTCTTCCGGAGTGTATATCCAAATAAGGCAAAGCTCATGAATTACACCATATCATCTCATGAAACTTGCAGCGGGAGACTTAGATACACTAGTTGGGCTCCCAGGGATATGTGGCTATATTTGCCACGGTCCATTCTCTTCTTTCCCCCTCTTCTTGAGCTGGTTGCACTTGAACTTAGAAGGGAATACCCTGCTCCTCGAGGAAAGAGCTGCTAGATTGAGGAAATAGAGTTACCTTGTTGAGGGAGGTTGTTTCTTTGTCATTTCTGATGTGGGAGCTACATATCACTTACACCGTATAAGTAAAGATTCATGTTCATTAGAGTTTATGTATGTAGACTTGTTCTGATCTGGATTATTGAGGAGTCTTGACCATAGAATGGTGGAACATAGAGGCTGTTGAGTCCTAAACCTATATCTCAAAAAGGTTCTGACAAACTATTAATCCAAAGGTATGATTAAGCTCTACACTTCAATTTAACGAAGACAAGTTTAATAATAAACAATGATTCTCCTTCTTTTTTTTTCTTTCTCATTGCACATCTTTTTCAAATAAGTGTTTTCTAAGGGACTGCAAAGATAAAGTATAGGGGGTGATGAATCCCTGATTCTCACTCTTTATTATTTTATTTTAGCTATTTATATTGGTAAAATAATATGAAAATAGGTGTAAATATAATAACATAACATTTAGCAAGCATATGTTAATATTGCATATATAGCATGTATTTGTGAAAAATAAAAGAATAAGGGAAAAAAAGGAAGGAGGTATTTAGAATAAATACATAGTGATCGAACCCCAAGAGAAGGTCAAGCCTTGACCTGATCACCAAAAAATAAGTAGAGAGAGATAGGGCCTACTTTGTGTTGTAAATATTACTTATATTCATAAATTATTATTATTGAAAAAATAAAATGTAATGATTATTTTTACCTCCTTGTAAATATTTCTAAAAATAGTATAAAAAGAAAAAAATAGAAAAAACAAATAATAATAAAAATAAAAGCTCCCTTAGATTTTACAATACTTCTATACCTATAAATAACTCATAAAAATAAAAAATATTTGTATTCCTGAAATTATGTTGAAAATAAATAAAATATAAATCTGGGGTATTTGTATAAAAATAACAAAATAAAAATAATGGTACATAATACATAGATATATTAGACATGTATATAATAATATATATTGTATATACACTATTTTTTTCATAAATAATTAAAAATCACAAAAAATAGTTTGAAAAATAATAAACATTTTTAATTTCGAACACTTTTTAATTTAAAATCATTTATTATTTTTATTAAATTTATAAATATTTTTAAAATCCGAATTTTTATTGGTCCAATAAGGTTGTTGACCCCCGGTGCACTCCTCCTCCTTCTCAGGTCAAACCCGGATAGTGTTCACTGGAGCTTCTTCTCCATTTTCTCCAACCTGCCTATGTGCTCCATTTGCATCAAAATTTGGACCCAATAATCTTTGTTCACTTGACATTCTCGCAGGTCCCTTGGCTGATTTGGATCACTCTAGGGTTCTGAACTTTTTTCTGATCTTTCTAGACCTGGGAGTGACCTATAAATCATCTCCTTCCCCCCTCATGGCACCGCAGCCCATGCCTCACCCCTTTTTTCATCATTAGGTATCTTCAGTAGAGTGACAACAACCTGTGGGTGCCCTTGGATCGAAACTAGGTGGCATGTAGCCGCAGCTCCAATACGTGGCTGGAGTTCTCCGCCGTGTCCAAACTCCATGCCCGTCGTAATATAATTGAGGCTACGACCCCGACCTTCCTTACTGCCTGACTTTGCTGAGTTCGTCAGCACCTTCCGATACATATCATTTCCACTTCGTTCATCATTCCATTCAAATCTTTCATTCCATCTCCGTAGTCGAGGATGGTCGGAGCGCTGTTCCACTCGTACATCCATACCGATCAATATTACGACTAACGCCTCATCTTCCTTTGCAACCTATCCATCCTGAATCATGCTCACCAGAGTGCGATTGAGCTTGATGTCCATCCTTCCTATAGGTCAGATATCACCCAACCGCGTCACCACCGCTTGCTTTATCTTTTGTAAAAATAACCTGGGTCGGAGCGTAGCCCCGAACCCTCTCTTCCTTTCGCAGGTATCCACGTGCGCAAGGGGACCTTCTGAGATGTTTGTTGCCATGGTGGTGTAGCTGTGTGTGGAGGATCTCTGACCATCCCATCTGACTGCTCGATTCTCCATTAGAACCATCCTATTCACCCAGAGTTATTCCACAACTATCATGGACCTCTCGGAAGCCTCATCAAGAGCGTGGATCACCTCTCATGCCCAATCAAAGTTCAGCTGAACCTTGTTCTTCTAGTGATGGCCTCCACCGTACGATCTAGAAAGGAACCCTAGTTTTGATCTGAGCCATCCTTTAGCATCCATTCCTGACGTTTGGATCAAAGCTGGGCCCATCATCTGAGCCGCCCGACAGCAACCCCTGAAGACTGTTGGATCAACTTTTGCAATTATCATCTAACACGCACGTCCCCGACTAGATCTGCATTGTCAGATGCTTTCCAAGGAATGATCAGAACCGTTAGGAGGCCCATGCGCCACACACGTTCCCCTAAGGGTATATTACCTTTTTATCCTCCTTTTATTTTCACGTTGTTATTTGGTCTACTAAATAAAGTTGTAACTGTAGACATTTTGTAGTCAGAACCTCGTAGTTTGATATATTTACATTTTAGTCCTCTGTGGGTGAACTGACATGCCATCCAATCTGATTTTGTGGTGTATTTGCATTATCTGCCCTGGACGTAATCTATGTTATGATTTGAATGATAGTTTTGGGATATTTGCATTTATATCGTTGTGTATACTTTATTGTACATGTGCTTGAATTCTTTGGACTTTTTGCATTATTGGCAGTGCATTTTCTGTCTGTGTTATTAATTAGCCTATGAACTTTATAGTACTTGCAACTAGGTCCCTGTGAATTGCGTGTTTTGTTTTTAACAAAATAATTATCAAATTAATACACAAATTACATAGATATTACTATTAGCTCCTGCCAACATGTAGTAATTTTGTTGAGTACTTTATTTTCTAAAAATAAAAAACCACCAAAAAAACTCACTCTCTGTTTTATAAAATACATAAAAATTATAAAGGTTGTCGTAAATACAAAAAAAAATCGTGTGAGTTTGTTTGTATGTGCTTTACTTCGAGTGCCTATTTTGTTTAAAAAATCATCCTAAAAACACTCGAAATTTCAAAACTTTTAAAAACTTATAAAAATCATTAAAAAGGTCTAGAAAAAAAATAGAATTCCAGTTCTTGCTTCTAGCCTTTTATATATAATTTCTCATAAAAATCATAACCAGGACATTTTAAGTATTTTAATTTGTAATTTTGTCCTAGCTGTGCACTGTTTCCCTTTTTAGTTCGTACTTTATACAATAACAAAAATATCCTAAAAATCTCAGAAAAAACACCAAAAACTATTGAATATTTGAAAAACATAAAAGTATTTTTACCCCTAGTTTTTTAGTATTTCTTGCCTTAAGAAAAATTCAAAAAAATGTGTTTGTTTTCTTAATTTCTTTTTTTCTTGCTTAATTAAAAACCATATAAATTTGAAAAATTAAAAATTAACAAAAATAGGTATTTTCTTGTCTGATCATGACAACTTCGTAGGTTTACTCGTGCTCCTTGAGTTCAACCCAGGTATTATACCAGGTTAAAATAAATAGCGGAGACCAGTAACATTACATTGTTTTGATTGTTTTATCTGTTTGCTTGAATGTTTCAATTTTTCTTTTTGAGCTTCATCCTGTTGATTGGGGTCGCAACGACCTTGGATTTCAAATGATACTCAACCCTAGTCGACCGGTTTCTCATCAAGAGCGACCCATGGAGTCTGGGTATGAATGCCAATGTTCCATCATCTTCGAATGGAATGGAAGAAATAGATTTGCGAAACCACGATCTTTGTGTGCAAGTGCACTGTCATACAATTCAATACACAATTGCAAACCCCGATTTCACCAACTCAACTCAGTGAAGGTTGTAAAGGTTCATCCAAATTATCTTGTCTATTTTAGTTGGCAATAATTACAAAATTTGAACGAGTTAAATGAGATGTTAGGTGCATGTTCTTCCCTACAGACTAGATTGGTTCTTAAGACTAGTTGGACCTACTTTCAGCCAGTATAAGAGTAAGTACGTGCCATATAAATACAACTACCCATTCCTTGAGGACGAAAGCATCCTCTAAACCTCTCACTCTGCTAAGGAATTCTGAACCATTTACCAGCTACCCGCTGATCCTCGCTGAAAAGTAGATAATCGACTAAAAAGAAAGAACCAATAGTCTCTAAGAAAATTCTAGATTAGCTCTATCCTAGTGTCATCTCTCTCTCTCTCTCACTTGCAATAAAATCAAACAATGACGGGATTGCTCTCTCGAAAATAAGGACTTTCAATTTTATCCATTTTTAATTAATTAATAATGTTAATAGTAGCCTAGTTTTAGTTTTATTATCACTTGAATTTGAGTGGGGAACAACGCACGTCTACACAGGGATTCCATTTTCCTTTATTCCTTTCCGAATGAAAACCAAGAGTGAATCGAAAATGCCATGCAACGGGAGACACGATGATGAATGCTGAGTTAAAAATACTTACATTGCTTCCTCGCAATCTTTGTGCAATATGCCAAACAAAATTGAAATTTCCCTAAAATTAAATCTAATGCATGCACGAGAAATCACACCTAAAACATGAATTTCTATTAACGAGTGCTAGAACAATTTAATTTGGCTAAATGAGAGATAATCTAGTGCGTATAACTTAGTGAAAGTATGGTCCTAAATTACGAAGGGCACAAACAAGTTTGAAATTACACTACCATGTGCCTATCCTAATTTCGCCACTCATGTCGGGCCCTACCATCACCGAAGGGTGAAACAGGCCGACATACCATAGAAAAATGTTCAGTCTCTTTTACACATGCAAGAACCTAATAGGGAACCTCTAGAAATTAGCAGTAAATTTAAAAAATATCTCTCTTTGAAAGTTAACTTCTTCGGACGGTCGGTCACCTCGTATTGTGTCAGCTTCCAAAAGAGCTGCTCCAAGCTCATCAGGTACCTCATACGAAAAATAAGAGATAAAATATTAGAGAGATATTCATAGAAAAATATATAAGAATCAAATAAATAAAAATACTGAAAAAATAGAGAAATAAATACAAGAAAAATAAGGGCCAGACTACTAGGGGATGAAAAACCTAAAAACTTGATTTTCTTAAAAACAACCTAAGCCATTCCTCCTCGGCAACGATGTCATTTAAAGAAGTATGAAATCGCCCTCTTAATTCGATCAGATAAACGATTAAAAGATGTTCGTTGTTGGAATGCAATTCAGGGTTGATCAAAACCACTTAATTAATTTATTAATTAAAGCAAGCGATTATATTTTTTACTTGGATAAGTCTAAGGTCAAACTCAATGAGGCAATTGTCTCCTTATGTTGGTTTGAAGTCAATCTAAAATTTATATTATAGGAGAGGTATTTTTTAATTTTTTAAATGTAATAAAAAATGTAAATGCAATTATGGCAATATTTAGGGTCTAAATTGCAAATTTTGAACAACATACATCTAAGCATCCTCAAACATGGCTAGAATGTGAAATATAATGAAATTAGACTTTTGTATTTTTTGTAATTTTTAGATGCAAAAGAAATTTTCTGTGAATAAATGAATGCAAATAATGAAATTTTTGATAATTAATTATAATATATACTAAATGTACTTACCTTTATGAAATAAAATTGTCTAAGATATGTTACTAGGTGATTTATATAAGAAAAATCCTAGATACTAAAATGTTGAATTTAATACCTATTAAAAATAAATTACTAAAAATATAAAATGACTTTTCTACAGAAAACTATGCATGCAAATGTAATTATTTTTAGGCATAACGTAATTAGCAATTTACTATACTATCTTTCAATTTTTGGCAATTTTTCGAGCACTGGTTAATTATCTATGAATTTTTAAGTTCAAAATGGGAAAAATATGTTAATTATCACAATAATATTAATAATGAATTAACCACAAAAAATAAAAATATCATGAGTATACCACAATGTGAAGAATTAATTGTTGAACAAAGTGTAATTTTTAGAATAATAAAATTATGCCAAAATCAGGTTCAAAAAAATCGAAGAACACATGGTTTAGAATGTAAATACAGAAACTAAAATTGATAAATAAACCGAGAGATATGGGAATATCCTTAAGCGCATCACGGATGTGTGAGGATAGCATCGAATGCGATCGGGAACGACTAGTCGCTCTATTTGCTCCGAGCAGCGGAAGTTAAAATTTTTAGAATGATGAAACCACATGATCCGAGAACATTTCTCAGATCGTTTCATCTAAACCACACTAGGTATTAAGGTTACCTCTTGTAACGCGGTTGCAGTCAAGTCTCTAAACAAAGAGGCCTCCTGTCCCATCTGACAAAGGAGACGCTTGCAAGCATGTTGATGAGATGCATCCTTCTCGCGATCCATGTTGATGATCTAAGCGACGAATTTCCTGATCTCATCATACAAGATCTTACGTCTTCTTCACAAGCGAGGCACACCGAAGGAGATGGATATCCACGAGAAAATACTCTGGCAGCATAATGACGACGCTACGTCGATGATGACTCTCTCGATAGCTCCATGGTGGATGACCACAATGAGAGAGAGGGATAGAGATGATGTGTAGAGAGAGAGAGAGAGAGAGGGAGATAACATATATCGTATTCGTGCAACTCAAAGAGAAAGGGATGCCTCTTCTTATATTGGGTTTTGGGAGTCAATGGATCCCAATCCGTGGACATCACACAATCAATGGGTGAGAATGATTTGTGTTTCTTTCAATGGGTATGATCTTATTGTAAAAACATGACAATAATTAATTTAATTTAAATTAATATATTGATAAGTAAATATAAATTAATATCAAATCAAATCAATTGGCTAGTCTTGTAGATAATGAGGAGACTAATTACATCCCTTAAAAAGTGGGTGACGACCACTAATCATCTCATGAGATCTCATTGTCTCACGAGATCTCATTATGTCATGATATCTCCAAAACATAGAACAACAATTGTTGTAAATATTTCACAAAAATAATTTGTAATTATTATTTGAATATTTGCAATCATGCCATCGGAAAAATTTGAAACATAAATCACAAATAGTTCTCTCTTATATATTATAAATCACATTTATAATATATATATGATTAATATGGATAGTGCTATCCACATTATTCATACTCATGATAATTAAATCACATATAATCATCTTGGATGTCTATTCTCATGTGCCCAAATAATAAGAATCACATGCACATTATTTAGACCTTTTATAATTAAATCAAATTTAATTATCTCAGATAACTCTACTTATAATATGAATCAAATTCATATTATTCATGATAATTAAATCACATTTAGTTATATATTTTCTTAATGCTCAGATACACATATCAACAATGAAATTTTCCATAAACTCTTTTGGGATAGTGTGCTTTCTCCACAGATACTTGGACATAAGGACAGAGCGATTGTATTTTTCCACGTATAGTGACTTGGATATTGAGATCACATCTCAAATCCAGATCTTACAGACCTCCCATAGATGTTTAATTAAATCAAAGCTGTAGATCTAATCTTCTTAATGTATCTAAATCACATTTAGATCAATGCCCAACATTTGGACTAAGATTAGATCACTTCTCTATGAGAGCAATCATAAAATCTAGACCTATTTCATCACTCCCTCGGAATGGAAGCATCATGGTTATATAATCGTGTTTGATCACATCACCCTCAGGTATTCCCAATACCTCTACATCTTGCATACTGGAAGATCTAGATTAAACCCGAAGTTTTAGATCTCTTTTAGACTATCTCCTTTAGGGTTTTATCATTAAGTTTCTCATTTGATCATTGGGAGTTGGTATCGATCATATACTTTCCAAAACAATATATCATACCTAGGTCTCGATTATATACTTTCCAAAATTATATATCAAACCTACAAATTCAATCAAGCTTCCAAAGTGAGATGATCGTGCAGAGAATTTGGTTCTTCCCAATATCTCATGATTGAGCTCATGTCTTCCGCTTCAGTAATGTGCATGTATGATCCCTTTGAGAGATCTTATTACTCATATGCCCTTGCATGCACACCAACGCGGCGGTGTATAGACATGGTTAGGTCATCAACCTATTGGTCTGCCAAATGTACATACTCAGACATATAATAACATATCTGTCTACGGTCAAAGGATGCGTGCCTATATCATGACATCATACGACATAGGACTTTGGCTATCTCGATCTCTTTAAGTCAAATCTTTGACCGGACTTATCTAACACCTCTAAGTCTCTATTCCTATGCATAAGACCTGCATCAAGAGGTTGGTTAAATATCAACCAAATGAGAAAATATTTCCATCTCCTACGTAGGCTGGAGATCATCACTTAACAATCATTTGACGGTGCTTGATGAGTCCTCAATCTTACTCTTTAGATATTCATCCAACCAGCCTCTATGATTCAATAATTGAATCAACAACTATATGATCATTAAGATGGCCATGGTACATAACCCTAATTGTACTAAGCGACCTATTATGAAAATTAATCATTCTTAATTTCAGATCAAGTAATGATATTCGCAAAAACATTTATTGTATAATGGCTCGTCGTGGGCTCGCATGTCCAACAATCTCCCACTAGCCTTAACATCCATTAATGGGCTAATCATTTAAACCCGCACTCATGTGACAGTCATAGGCTATTTAGAAAAATATCTAGGTAATCTAATCAATTACTGTATTCTCTAGAGACTATGCCAAGTCCTTTTACTACACTTGCATATCCCCCAGTAACAGTGCTTGTATCCAATACGAATGTTGCATATTATGCAACCAATCTCAATGTTGTTAGTTATAGTGTCCTTGACACTACTGCTCAATATTTATTATAACCAGTATTTTCATAATTTTTATCAGAATACCCTTCTTCCCAGAGATCTCTATCTCCTAAGGCATCTGTAGTTAAGACCTTTCAGTTTACTATTTATAAATCTTAATTACTTGAAGATAAGACTCAGAGATCACTATCTCGAAAGTTTTGTCATCTTTTAATATTTTGTTATTACTGCAATCAAGTGTTTTGTTTCCATAGCAGGATTAGAAACAATTTACTACTCCTACTGTATGGTAGACATCCGACTTTTGTACACATCTAGCATACACTCGACTTTTTGCAACTGATGCATAAGGGCAAGTAGTTCTATCACTCACTTTCTCAACTCCTTGAGGTGCTATCCCTTTAGATAGGTCAGTACCATATCTTAAGGGAAGGAAGCCTTTATTACAATTTTCCAGAAAATTGAAATGTCCAAGGTGTACCACTAATGCGACGGTCCCAATACCCTTTTCTCTTTGCTTCTGAACAATTTCAGAGTTAAGATCTAAGATGTATCCTTGAGATCATATCGCAAGGTATTGAAAGCCAGATTATAAAATACTTAGTATTTTCCTTATATCATTCCAAATGACTAGGATATCATCTACATTTAGCACAATGAACACAATGGCACTCTACTAATCTTCACACGGTTCTTTAAATTCTATACGAAATCATAACATTTATAATTTCATCAAATTCAATGTTCCAACTAACTGAATCTTATTTTGAGTCCATAGATGGAGTTCTTTAGCATGCATACCTTGCTTTACTCAACCATGAAGCTTTGGGGCTGCTTCATATGAATAAGCTCGGTAAGGTATTCATAGAGGAATGCAATCTGAAGGGAAAGCACCTCAAAGAGTTGAGGAAGTGAATGATGGAACTACTTTCCCTTATGCATCAGTTACGAGAAGCCGCGTGTACGCTATATGTGTACAAAAGCCAGATGTCTGCCAAGTAGTGGGAGAAGTAAACTATTACTAATCCTGCTATGGAGATAAAACACTTGATTGCAGTAATAACAATATCTTCAAAGATGACAAGACTTTAGAGATAGTGATATCTAATTCTTATCGTCAATAAATTAAGACTTTGTTGATGATGATCTAAAAGGGTCATAGCTGCAGATACCTTTGGAGATAGATATCTCCAGTAATAAGGGTACTCTGATAAGCATTATGGAAATACTGGTTAAAATAATTATATGAGCTATAATTTCAAGGATATTGTAACTCCTTTCACAATATTGAGTATTCGTTGCATATCATGCAACATTCGCATAGGATGCAAGCACTATTACTAGGAGATATGCAAGTGCCATAAAAGGACTTGGCATAGTCTTTTGGGAACAGAGTGACTGATCAGCTTACCTAGCTATTTTCTAAATAGCCTATGATTGTCACATGAGTGTGGGTTTAATTGATTAGCCCAACAATGGCTCTTTGGGCTAGTGGGAGATTATTGGGCATACGAGCCCACGACGAGACGGTATGCAATAAATATTATTGCGAATACCATTCCCTGATATGAAATGAATAATAATCAATTTGCATAATATGTCCCTTAGTACAATTAGGGTTATGTACCATGGCCATCTTAATGATCATACAACTGTTGATTCAATTATTGAATCATACAGACTGGTGCTTGATGAATATCTAAAGAGTTAGATTGAGGAATCATCAGGCACTATCAAATAATTGTTAAGAGATGATCTCCAGCCTGAGTAGCATGGCAATCCTTTCTCAATTAGGATGATATCTGACCGACCTCTTGATACATGCCCTCTACATAGGAATAGAGATTCGGCGATGTTAGATAAGTTAGGTCAAAGAGCTGACTTAACAAGATTGAGATAACTGAAGTCCTATATCATATGATGTCACGATACAGTCACACATCCTCTGACCAGAGACATATGTGTTACTATATGTCTGAGTATGTACATTTGGTAGAGTAATAGGTTGATGACCTAATAATGGTCTATACACTGGCGCGTTGGTGTGTATGTAAGGGCATATGGGTAATACGATCTCTCAAAGGGATCATACATGTTCCGATACTGATTTGGAAGACATGAGTTCACTCATGAGATATTGGGAAGAATCAAATTCCGTGCACGGTCATCTCGCTTTGGACTGAATTTGTAGGTTTGATATGTACTTTTGGAAAGTATATGATCAAGACCTAGGTATGATATATGCTTTTGGAAAGTATATGATCGATACCGACTACCGAATGATCGAATGAGAGACTTACTGATAAAACCATGAAGTAGACAATGTAAAATTGATCTAATACTTCAGATTTATTCAGAGTATTCTAGTATGCAGGATGTACATGTGTTGGGAATATATGAGTGTGATGTGATCATAAAAAAATTTATAACCATGACACTTCCATTCCAAGGGAGTAAGGAAACGGGTCTAGATTTTAGTGACTCCTCTCAGTAGAGAAGTAATCTCATATTGGTCCAAATATTGGACATTGATCTGAATGTTATTCAGATGCAATAAGAAGATTAGATTTGTAGTCTTGATTTAATCAAGCATATATGGGAGGCATGAGATCTGGATTTGAGATATGATCTCAATATCCAAGTCACTATACGTGGAACAATAGAATCGCCCTGTCCTTATCTCCAAGTATCTGTGGAGAAAGCACATTATCCTTGAAAGGATTCTGGATAATTTCATTGTTGATATTATGTATTTGAGCACTGAGAAAGTAGATAAATAAATGTGATTTAATTATCATGAGTAATATGAATTTGATTCATATTATAAAGAGAGATATCTAAGATAGTTGAATGTGATTTTATTATCAAAGATGTGAATAATGTGAATGTGATTCATATTATTTCAGAACAAGAGAATAGAGATCCAAGATTATTAAATGTTATTTAATTATCATGGATATGAATAATGTGGATAGAAATATTCATAGTAGTCATATATATTTTAAATAATATATGAGAGAGAGCTAATTGTAATTTACATTTGTTAATTAAATGTTGATGTGAATTGGATTCACATTGGACATTAATTTGAAAATGTAATTTACATTTCATTTTGGGTTATGAATGTAATTCACAAATTTTTATTAGCAAGATTGCAATGTTCTCAAAATAATTGTGACTTATTTTTGTAGAATAATTTACAACAAGTGTTGTAAAATCATGGAGATTTCCAAGGAATCTTGAAATATCAACAAGATTGCATGAGATTGCATGGAGATCTCACACTTCCATATTGGAAGGGTGGACGGCTACAATTTCTCTATAGATACTGGTAGCCGTCCACTCTAAATATGGATATTGAAATCTCCATCCAATAATCTCCATGTATGCTTGATTTAATTTAGGATTGATTTGTATTTTGATTTACCAAATATATTTAATCTAAATCAAATTAATTGTTGTTGTGTTTTTTTCCAATAATATCTTGACCATTAAAAGAAACACAAATCAATGTGAGCCATTGGATTTGTGTTGCCCATGGATTGAGATCCATGGATTCAAAAATATTATAAAGGAGAGGCACCCCTTGCTCTTATAGGTTACAACAACACAATGAGAACATAAGTCTCTCTCTCTCTCTCTTTCTCTCTATATGCCCACTCTCTCTCTCTCTCATGTAGCCATCCACCATGGATGCCCTAGAGGGATTCTCCATCGTCGCAGCGTCATCGTTATGCTGCTTGATGGTTTGCTTGTGGATCTCCGTCTACTTCGGCGTGTCCTGATCATGAACAAGACATCGTATCTCGTTTGTCGAGATCAGGAGATTTGTGGCTTGGATCATCATCATGGATTGTGAGGAGCACGTGTTTCATCAACACGCTCGTAAGCGTCTCCTCCGTAGGATCGGACTTGAGATCGGAGGTTTCTTCGTTTAGAGACTCGATCACAACCACGCTTCAAGAGGTAATCCTATTACTTGTTTGTGGTTTATATGTAATGATCGAGAAGTGTTCTTAGATCATGTGGTTTCGTCACATGAAAATTTTAATTTCCGCTGCATCGAGCAACTAGTGCGACTAGTCGCTCATGATCGCATACGATGCGATTCTTACGCTTCCGTGATGCACTTAAGGATCTCACCATATCCTTCAAGTGGTATCAGAGGTAGGTTGATGGTTTTAGATGCGATCCATGAACCAGGATGACTTGGGTTCATTAGGGTTTGGAAAAGTTTTCTTCCATTTCATTTTCGCATCTCTGATTTATAATTATTTTCTCCATTATGTATATAGTTTAAACATGAAAACAATAACTTTATTTTATTACCCATTATATAAGAAAATTGTAGGATCTGAGTTTGCATGATTTCGAATCCGTATACTCAAGTTATGGTCATTTTAGTGAACATGTATCCACAGTTTCGGGGACTGCAAATCTCAACGTAATTAAAGAGTTAATTACGGTTTTTAAACACCTTGAAATGCATGAAAACCACATAAGTTCTATTGTAAATAAAATTAGAAAACTTTGGGAATTTATTTTGCTTAATTTGTATTTAATTTGATTGAGATATGATATTTTTAGTAAGTGAGGGTCACTGTTGGAAATACTTTCCTAATCAAGAACCTATTGATTGTCATTTAAGAAATTAGTGAAATTAAATGGTTTAATTTCCTAAAATAATTATGAATAAATATTTGTGAAATATTTGATAATAATTATTTCCTTAAATGATATTGCCTTAACCAATATTTGATTAGATGTGATCCAGATCACAAAATTGGTTACATAATCTTCATGATCTACTTTCCAACAAACATGTTACTTGATTAGGATTTTTTTAGCAAATCTCATTATAATGTTAATAAAAAATGTTTTGATTATTATTATATGGTATAATTTCGATTGAAAAATCGATGATCATCTCAAGTACAAAGTGATCTATTTTGCATTATCCTTTCCCGAGGTGGATATGGTATCTAGTCGGGGAGTGTTGGGGTAGCAAGTTGCACCATGTGCGGTCTGTCCCACTCCCCTCAGTACTGGCCATGACAACAGGTAGGATTGGTATAATGCTTACGAAATCATGATGTATTTCTAATTATTAAAATTCGAAATAATACGTATTTGAGATAATACCAAAAGTCAAGTAACAATTAAGAATATTTGTTGCATATTAATTGGATCATTAATTTAATATGATTAGATTAAATTAGAATCCAATTAAAATTAAGACATTCTATTATAAATAGATGTGTTATTTCCCTTGAAAGAATTAATCGTAATGAATATGATTCATAATGATTAATTAGAATTTGAATATGATATGGAGGATCACATAAGTGACATCCATGATCTCCCGTCAAGGCGGAGGGTTCCGTCGCCAGGGATTGTATGTAGGATATGCCCGTCCGAAGTGACAACTCCTATATGCAATTGCATTTGGATCGGGCTCTTTGCTTCTCGAAAGAGTAAGGCCGTATGCGTAGTGACCCCAATATCGAGTCCTCATATTATTGAGGCGATATTGGATTGCACGTAGTGAGTAATATTCCTGTTGACGGTTGGTTCAATTAATGATGGGTCAACATCGCCTTAGGGGTGGTGGGCTCAGGTGTTAAAGACCGAATTGGGAAATGCAAGTTGGAATTGCAAGGAGGAATGTGTTCTCGCTTCTTGTTATCTGAATTACACGTTCTCATATTATTGGGATGTAACAAAGATAAGGAAAGAGATCCTAGATCTTGCTGGAGATATAATGGTAAGTATATCTGTTACATTGAAAGTGATTAAGGAAATGAACTTTCATTGTTGACAACACAAGACAACTTTGATATAAAATTCCTAAATCAAATTAAAATATGTGTATATATATACATACATTATGCAAATTTCTTATTTCAGATAATCCTTCATTAAACCCACTCAATATTATACTCAATATAACCAGTATAATATGATGGATTGGATCCATGGTCAAGATATTGTACTTGCAGTTGGACACATAATGTATGTGGTTGCAATGTGCAAGCTTCCTCATAAGAATGAGGAATGACAATTAAATAAACAAGAGGACTAGAACCTAGGGTTTGTATGTTGCTATAGTCTTGATATCTCATCGAATGTACTTTGGAAGTGACATGTCGATGATGATCGCAATTGTCAAATAATATTTAAAAAATTCAAGAAGATGTTCTAACATACATATGTGCTCTCAACATTTAATTATGAATGACATGGTTCACTACATCACGCATAATGGTGGCTCCATAGGAGATGATGCATTCAAAAATGTTTGAGTAACTACATGAACTAAAAAGTCTTTAAGAGTTAAAATGTATGTAGATATGATGAATGTCATCATTCTAATGTCTATACTCAAGTCATTCATGAAGCTTCATAATATTCATATTATACGAATTGAATAAAGTATGTCTAATTATTGAAATACTCTTACATTGAATTCTTTTGAGTTCAAGATAAGAGATCCTTAGTCTCAAGCAATAGTTGTTTATAGATAAAGAAAGCACAGTGGAAGCATGGGTCAAACCCAAGATGAGAAGGATAGTCAAAGAATCGACTATACTTCTAGGACTTCATATGACATCCAAAGAGTTGGATGAATGTCAATACCGCAATAAGATGATGTGTTGATGGTATGACCATCAAGACTATCTAAAAATCCTTAAATAAAGACTCAGATAGTGCATCGGAATAATCTACATAAATCATTGATATTGACTTGCTTATTGAATAACATAAAGTCTTATAATTGTATCCCAATCTTCTAACGACACTTGCAATGGGTTGCATATGTTTTAGAAGACTAGAAATTTGATCTTAACATTTAATAGTCATCTATATAGATATTTTTGCAATTGTTGCAACAATCTCTATTGGATAGGTGAACTTCATATTTTCAGTGGGAGAGCCCTTAGTCTTAGAGAATGTCTCTATGACCAAGATATAAGAATACACTCATAGTTTATTTCTTATTGTAGGAAATAAACATGAATTCTGGAATGAACCTATCATAAATAGTTATGATGGATATATTTCAGATAGTAATCTGACAACTAGTGGATTCTACTAAAATTAGAAAATTAATGAATGGTCCATTAAGATTTCTAATACTGAAAGTTAAACCTTTAAAGATCAATAGGAGGATTAAGATCATTTGATAATGATCTGGCATCAAGTTTTGGACATATGTCTATTGATGAGATCAATAGACAAGTAAGAGAGAAACTTTAGAATGTCTAAAATTTCAAAAGTAACATACTTATTAATATTGTATTCAAAGTAAAATGTCCAATGAACCCTTCTTTGGGAAAGGTGTATGATGTTAAGATATTCAGGATCTCATACATATTGATGTATGTGAATCATTTATATCATAGTAAACATTATGGATATGTGATATCTATTGATGATTATGTATGATATGAGATTTCTTCTCTTCATATAAGAGACCTTTGATATGTTCAAAGATTTCATAATTTTGATTTAGAACCAAAGTTTGAAGGAAGATGAAATGAATTTGATCTAACCTAGGTATCTTGTACCTATTAGATGGATTCATGGAGTACCTAGTGGAGAAAGGAATATAATTCCTATCTCACTCCTCTTGATACACCTAAACTCAATAGAGTTGTAGGGAGATACAATTGGATCATGTCTGACATGATTTGATCAATGATAATTTTTAGCATAATTATCTATTAGTTTCCAGGTATATATGTAGTAAAGACTATAATATATATCCTTATTAAGGTTCCATGCAAGCAAGATGGAATCGAGCACTAGAGAGTGCTGCTTCGCCATGAAAATAAAGGATGGTATTGGATACCTACTCAACTTGACTTTGATATCTATGAGATGAAATTCAATAGTGCATTCCTCTATGAACACCACTCTGAGGATATTCACATGAAGTAGCCCTAGGGATTCATGGTTTAGGAAAGAAAGGAGTGCAAGCTAAAAAAACTCCATCTATTGACTCAAATAAGCTTATTGAAGTTGGACCATAAGATTTGATGAAATTATAAATGTCATGATTTCAGATAGAATCTTGATGAGCCATGTGAAGCTTAGTGGGAGTACCTTTGTGTTCATCGTTCAAAATGTAGATGATATCCTAATAATTTAAAATGATATAAGGATAATAATAAGTGTTTTATAATCTGGTTGTTCCATAACTTGTGATATGATCTCAAAGATGCCTCTTGGATCTTAGTTCTGAAGGTGTTCAGATGCAAATAGAAGAGGGTATTGGGACCATCACATATGTAGTACACTTTGGACATATTCCATTCTTGGAAATTCCAAGAAAGGCTTCCATCTCTTAACATATGGTACTGACCAATCTGAAGGGACAACACCTCAAAGAGTTGAGGAAGTGAATGCTGGAAGTGCATGCCCTTATGCATCAGTTACGAGAAGCCGAGTGTATGCTATGTGTACAAAAGCCAGATATCTGCCATGTAGTGGGAGTAGTAAACTATTACTAATCCTACTATGGAGATAAAATACTTGATTACAGTAATAACAATATCTACAAAGATGACAAGACTTTAGAGATAGTAATCTCTAATTCTTATCATCAAGAATGATGATCTAAAAGGGTCTTAACTGCATATACCTTTGGAGATAGAGATCTTCAATAATAAGGGTATTCTAATAAGGATTATGGAAATAGTGCTTAAAATAATTCTATGAGCTATAGTGTCAAGGACACTATAACTGCTTTCACAAGATTGAGTATTCATTGAATATCATGCAACATTCACATTGGATGTGAGCACTATTACTAGGATATATGCAAGTGTCGTAAAAGGACTTGGCATAGTCTGTTCGGAATGGAGTGATTGATCAGCTTACCTAGCCATTTTCTAAGTATCCTATGATTGTCACATGAGTGTGGGAGATCGTTGGACATGCGAGCCCACGACGAGCCATTATGCAATAAATATTACTACGAATATCATTCCCTGATCTGAAATGAGGAATAATCAATATGCATAATAGTTTGCTTAGTACAATTAGGGTTATGTACCATGGCCATCTTAATGATCATACAGTTGTTGATTAAATTATTTAATCATAGAGGCTGGTGCTTTGATGAATATCTAAAGAGTTAGATTGAGGACTCATCATGCACCGTCAAATGATTGTTAAGAGATGATCTCCAGCCCAAGTAGGAGATCGCAATCCTTTCTCAATTAGGTTGATATCTGACTGACCTCTTGATACAGGTCCTCTGCGTAGGAATAGAGATTCAGAGGTGTTAGATAAGTTAAGTCAAAGAGTTAGTTTAACAAGATCGAGATAACCGAAGTCGTATATCATTTGTTGTCACGATACAGGCACACATCCTCTGACCAGAGACAGATGTGTTACTATATATCTGAGTATGTACATTTGGTAGACCAATAGCTTGATGACCTAATCAAGGTCTATACACCAGTGTGCTGGTGTGTATGTAAGGGCATATGAGTAATACGATCTCTCAAAGGGATCATACAGGTTCAGTTACTGAATCAGAAGACATGAGCTTAGTCATGAGATATTGGGAAGAATCAAATTCCATGCATGGTCGTCTCGCTTTGGAAGCTTGACTGAATTAGTAGGTTTGATATATACTTTTGGAAAGTATATGATCAAGACCTAGGTATGATACATGCTTTTGGAAAGTATATGATCGATACCGACTCCCAAATGATCGAATGAGAAACTTACTGATATAACCCTGAAGTAGACAGTGTAAAATTAATCTAATACTTCGGGTTTATTCTGAGTCTTCCAATATGCAGGATGTAAATGTGATGGGAATAGCTGAGGGTGATGTGATCATAAACGATTGTATAACCATGATGCTTCCATTCCCAAGGAGTGATGAAACAGGTCTGGATTTTAGTGAATCCTCTCAGTAGAGAAGTAATCTGATATTGGTCCAAATATTGGACATTGATCTGAATGTAATTCAGATGCAATGAGAAGATTAGATTTGCGGTCTTGATTTAATCAAGCATCTATGGAAGGTCTGAGATCTAGATTTGAGATATGATCTTAATATCCAAATCACTATACGTAGAACAATCCAATCACCATGTCCTTATCTCCAAGTATTTACGAAGAAGGCGCATTATCCTTGAAAGGGTTCAGGATAATTTCATTGTTGATATTATATATACGAGCATTGAGAAAGTAGATAATTAAATGTGATTTAATTATCATGAGTAATATAAATCTGATTCATATTATAAAGAGACTTATCTAAGATAATTGAATGTGATTTAATTATCAATTATGTGAATAATGTGAATGTAATTCATATTATTTGAGAACAAGAGAATAGAGATCCAAGATGATTAAAAGTGATTTAATTATCATGGATATGAATAATGTGGATAGCAATATTCATATTAGTCATATATATTCTAAATAATATACGAGAGAGAGAGCTATTTGTAATTTGCATTTGTTAATTAAATGTTGATGGGAATTAGATTCACATTGGACATTAAATTGAAAATGTAATTTACATTTCATTTTGGGTTGTGAATGTGATTCACAAATTTTTATTGGCAAGATTGCAATATTCTCAAAATAATTGTGAATTATTTTTGTAGAATAATTTATAACAAGTATTGCTGTAAAAACATGGAGATTTCCAAGGAATCTTGAAATAGCAACAAGATTGCATGAGATTGCATGGAGATCTCACCCTTCCATATTGGATGGGTGGACGGCTACAATTTCTCTATAGAAATTGGTAGCCATCCACTCTAAATATGGAGAGTGAAATCTCCATCCAATAATCTCCATGTATGCTTGATTTAATTTAGAATTGAATTGTATTTAGATTTTATCAAATATATTAATTCTAAATTAAATTAATTATTGTTGTTTTTTCCAACAACATATTTACCAATAAATGAAACAGAATCAATGTCAGCCATTGGATTTGTGTTATCCATGGATTGAGATGCATGGATCCCAAAATATTATAAAAGGAGAGGCACCCCTTGCTCTTATAGGTTACAACAACACAATGAGAACATAAGTCTCCCTCTCTACACGCCCACTCTCTCTCTCATGTGGCCATCCACCATGGATGCCCTAGAGGGCTTCTCCATCACCGCAATGTTGTAGTTATGCTGCCTGATCGTTTGCTTGTGGATCTCTGTCTATTTCCGCGTACCTTGCTCGTGAAGAAGATGTCGTATCTCGTTTGTTGAGATCAGGAGATCGGTGGCTTGGATCATCAACATGGATTGCAAGGAGCACATGTTTCATCAACACGCTCGCAATCGTCTCCTCTGTTGGATCGGACTTGGGACAGGAGGTCTCTTCGTTTAGAGACTCGATCACAACCATGCTTCAAGAGGTAATCCTATTACTTGTTTGTGGTTTAGACGAAACAATCGAGAATTGTTCATGGATCATGTGGTTTTGTCACATGAAAATTCTAATTTCCGTTGCACCGAGCAACTAGTGTGACCAGTCGCTCATGATCACATACGATGCGATCCTCATGCTTCCGTTATGCGCTTAAGGATCTTACCATATCCTTCACAGATTTCTCTAACACGTGGAAACAATCTTCAAACTCTTTTGAAAAGTTATTACTGCTTCATTTTTAATTTTTCTTTCAATTTCCGATTTCAAAATTCTCATTATTTCCTCAAGATTAAATGAGTTCCGTCACATCATTTTTATCTTGATTCTCAAGAGAGTCATTCTCTACGAATCATATTCTCATAGATGAGATCTTTTAAGACTCGCAAGGTCATAAAGTAGGTATCCAATACCATCCTTTATTTTTCTAATGAAGTAGCACTCTCTAGTACTCGATTCCAGCTTACTTTCATGGAACCTTATTAAGGATATATATGTGATCTCCTTTCTTATTTTTGTCACATCCCAATAATATGAGAAACTGTAACTTAGATAAAAAGAAGGGGAACACATTCTACCTGGCAAGTCCAACTTGCATTCCCAATTCAGTCTTTAACACCCAAGCCCACCACCCCTAAGGTGATGTTGACGTGTCATATATTGAACCAACCGTCAACATGTATAGCACTCGCTATGCGCAATCCAATATCACCACCCCAATAATATGAGGATCTGACATTAGGGTCACTTCGCATACTCTTTCGAGAAGCAAAGAGCCCGATCCAAATGCGCTTGTATGCAGGACCTGTCACTTCGGACAGGCGTCTCCTACATACAATCCTAGGCGATGGAACCCTTCGCCTTGATGGAAGACCGTGGATGTCACTTATGCGATCCTCCATATTATGTTCAAATTTTGATTAATCATTATGAATCATATTCATTATGATTAATTACCCTAAGGGAATTACACATCTATTCATAATAGAGTATTTTAATTAGATATAATTAATTTAATCTCATTGAATCAATTACCAATGCAATTCAATCAACAAACTTGATTGTTACTTGAAAGAATGATATTATCTCAAAGTATTATTTGAATTTTAATAATTAGGCAATACACCATGACTTCTCCATCATTATCAAGTCTCTACCTGTTGTCATGTCCAGTACCGACAGGAGTGGGACATACTGCACATGGTGCAACCTGCTACCCCAGCTCTCCCCGACTAGACACCATATCCACCTCAGGAAAGGATAATGCCAAATTGATCACTGTGTACTTGAGACATTCATCGGTTTTTCAATCGAAATTATAATATATAGTAATAATCAAAATCATTTTGATTATAAGGAAATTTTCTAAACAAATTCTGAAAACATGTTCAAATAACTTGTTTGATGAAAGTGTATGAAGTAACCAATTGGTGATCTAGATCATATCTAATCATTTATTGGTTGAGGAAATTCCATTTAAGGGAATACTTATCATAAAATACTTATTAAATATTATCCATAATTATTCCAGTAAAATTAAATTTTAATTTCACAAGTTACTTAAATGACAATCATAAGGTTCATAATTGAGTATGTAATTTTCAGCATTGACCCTTACTTATTAAAATTAACATATCTCAATCAATTTGAATCAAAATCAAGCAAAATAAATTTCTTAAGTTTGTTAATTTAATTTCACAATTAACTCAAGCGATAAGCACACATTTTCAGGCGTTTTAAAATGGTAATTAACTCCTTAATTACGTCATTATTCGCCATCTCCAAAATAGTGGACATAGGATCATCAAAATGATAATAACTTGCGCAAACAGAATCCAAATTATGCAAACTAAAATGCCACTATTTCCTTATTTAATGAGTAACATTATAAAAGTGATAGTTTCTTATTTAAACATTTTAAACTGGGCCTAAATTTATCACAAAATAGGACTGCGAAAATTGAAATGCGACAAAAATTGCACAATCCCTTATAAACCCAAGTCTTCTTAGGTTTATGGATCGTATCCAAACCATCCAATCTAAGGATCTGATACCACTTGAAGGATTTGGGAAGATCCTTAAGTGTCTTACGGAAGCTTGAGGATCGCATCAAATGCAATCTGGAGTGACTAGTTGCACTAGTAAGTTCGGGCAGCAGAATTTTTAGACAAATTTAAACAACGATGAAACCACATGATCCAAGAACAGTTCTCGATGGTACATAACCCTAATTGTACTAAGAGACCTATTATGCAAATTAATCATTCTTCATTTCAGATCAGGAAATGATATTCGCAATAACATCTATTGCATAATGGCTCGTCGTGGGCTCACATGTCCAACATAAATATGCTGATAGGATGTCGATGCAATTACTTAAACTCCTGAGGGTCTTATGAAAATTTCCCTTCATTTCATGTGTGCCTCACATGATTCCTAGAACCGGGGTCTCGTCTTCTATTTTCCAGATGGGCGGGGGTATGCAGTGCAAATCTTCCACTTATCACGTGCACATCACGTGGACACAGCTGTAGGGGATGCAATTGGAATTCTGCAGACCTGGTGGGTCTCTTCGCAATTTATCAAAGAAGGGGATGCGAAGCATGTGAGGTATTTCGCTCCTTTTATTTTCGTCGATGGGCCCAAGGCAAAGGGCGGAAACTTTCTGCAGGGGCTCCAAGACAGGGGGCGCTCTTGGACGATGGTGCTCTAAGTGCTACTGCTATGGAGGAGGATGCAATAGACACATAAGACCACATATGGCTACGGGCTGGCAAAGGCGGTGTGCTTTGATAGTCGGTGGAGAATGATTAAGGGACACTTATGGGTGGATGAGGAGAAGCCTGTGCATGAAGCTGCGACTCATGGTGGAAGTGGTCTCATACTAGTGGTCGCCTCGAGCAAGGCGTAGAGAAGGGTTCAAAGTTGGCTGGCTTTTGTTGGAGTAGATATCGAGGGCGGTGGAGGATAGGCTCTCTACATAAGCTCGTGGGGCTGCAGGCGGAGTTATCGCACATGCGGAGGAAGATACTGGACGATGCGGCTACTCGGTAAGGTGGGCGTGAAGGTGATGGCATCAGATACATGAGGAGCAGGTGCATGGTGGATGAGAAGGTAGAGCGGGGGGTGCAAGATAAGAAACATGGGATTTAGGTAAAAACAAGGGAATGGAAAATTGGAAGGAAGAAGAAAATGGTTGATGGAATGGATAGTTGTTTCACCAGGGAAGAAGGATGAGGATCTCTCCAGTTGTCGCTTCAATCAAGGCTGATGAAAGGCCTCGATAAGCTTGAGTCGATCTGCCGATATAGAGATCGTCGCCAGCGAGGCGGTACTGCCACTACCCCATGCTTGGTCTCTCTGACACTCGTGGGAAGATGGCGGATGATTTTGATGAGTTTGCCTGGAAGTTTTAAATTGGAAATCAAGAGAGAGGGATATGGTTAGAGAGCAGGTGAGTCGGCGGACGGTAGGCCATTGAGAGGTGCGAGAGGAAGCGGAAGTTGTGAGGTTGACTAGAGAAGATGAAGGCGGGAGATGCACAGATTGCTGGGGAGGAAGGTTGGCGGGTGTTAACTGGGAAGAGGGACCCTCACGTGCACTGCACGTGAGGCGGATTGTAGAGAGATGGGAGCCCTCACATGCACGGCACACGATGTGAGAGGATTTTTATTTTTATTATATTTTTTATTAAAAACGAAATAAAAGGAGTTAAAAATGAGTGACACGTGGTGGCTCCAGGAGCTGCCATGTGTCAGCTCCAAAAAAATTCAAAAATAAAAAATAAAGGTAAATAAGAAATAAATAGCAAATGATCTTAGATTGAAAAGTGCTCAACACAAAAGTTGTTCGTATCAATGAGATCTACAACTTTGATGACGAGACCAAGAGCAAAAGAAGTCATCTGTGTAAAATGATTTTTGGGGTACTCATATATAAAATACCTTGATTTTGGGTTTTGTAAATTTTTAGTGATTTTTTAATTAAGAACTAAATTGAGAAAATAATCGATAAAATAAAATATAAATATATACATAATAATATATTTTTTTATTTTTAATAAATAACAAGATAAGAAAATAAAATAGATAAGAAAATGGGAGATATTTGTATATACTCTCAGGGAACACTCGGACTCGATCAATTTCTTTGATTTCAATCTTATTTTGAATTTAGATTTTTGTGGATTTTTTAAAAAATTCCATCAAAAAATATAAATGAGAAATAAATCAGATAAAAAGAGTTAATTATGAACAAAATATTAAGTCAAAATTAGGGAAAACTCAAAACAAGCAAAAGGGGCCCAAAACCCAACTTTCACATATGACCTCCGAGTTTTATGAGATTGGTTTTGTATTTTGAAGGTCTTCGAATATGTGTTACTTTAAAAGTTAGTAGACCTAAATCATACGCAGTATGAGGAAGATATGAGTGTTTTAGTCTGACCAGTTTGAAATTGGAGATTCGTCTCACAGGCTAATTATTTGAATTAGTATTTTTTGTATTTTTCCTTTATTATTGTTAGTAATATGTACACAATGAAAGTGGTTTATGTCAATAGGAGTTAGCGTGAATTAGTTTTAAATGCATGAAAATGGATGAAAATGTGATGATGATTTTAAATGCAATTATGATTGCTAAAATACAAATATTAACTTTAATTGCATGAATGATAAAAATCTACAAAAAATTATGAAATGCAACTAATTACTCGGGAATGAAGTTTTATTTTCATCTTTGAATTAAGAAACATATATTCACCAATGATCCAAGCGGCGAATATCCTGACATCACACGAGATTCGACATCTTCTTCACAAGAGAGGTGCACCGAAGGAGACAGAGACCCACGAGCAAATAATCCTGCAGCATAACAGTGGCACTGTGGTGAGGGAGACTCTCTCTAGGGCTCTATGGTGGACGACCACAATGAGAGAGAGAGGACCTGTAGAGAATAAGAGAGGGAAAGAGAGAGCATATGTCGTTGTAGTTGTTGTCACTTGAAGACCAAAAGATACCTCTTATATGGTATTTTGGAAGTCCATTGATCACAATCCATGGACTACATAAAATCAATGGATGCGATTGATTTATGCTCCTTTCAATGGACAATATTTTGTTGTAAAAACACAACAACAATTAATTTAATTAAAAATAAATATATTGATAAATATGTATAAATTAATCCTAAATTAAATCTATCAAATATGGAGATAATGGAAGCAAGATTGACTCCTTCCATTAAAAGGGGGATGACTTCCCTTTCCTAATGGAATAGGTTGTCGTCCACCCACCCTAAGTAGGAAGGGGCAATATTCATGTAATCTCAAGAGATTACATTATTCCATGGAAATCTCCAATATTTACTACAACACTTGTTGTAAATTATTCCACAAAATTAATTCATAATTATTTTGTGAATATTACAATCATGTCATTGCAAATTTGTGAATTTCAATCACAATCCAAAATAAAATGTAAATTACTTTTTCAATTAATTATCCAATGTGAATCCCATTCACATTAACATTTAATTAACAAATGTGAATTACAAATAGTTCTATCTTATATATTATAGATCACACTTATAATATATATAATTAATATGGATACTGCTATCCACATTATTCATATCCATGATAATTAAATCACATTTAATAATCTTGGATATCTATTCTCATGTGCCCAAATAATATGAATCACATTCACATTATTCATATCTTTTATAATTAAACTCACATTTAATTATCTTAGATAACTCTCCTTATAATATGAATAAAATTCATATTATTCACGATAATTAAATAACATTTCATTATCAATTTTCTCAATGCTTGAATACATATATCAACAATAAAATTATCCTTAAACTCTTTCAAGTATATTGCGCTTTCTTCGCGGATTCTTGGAGATAAGGACATGGCGATTGTATCGTTCCATGCATAGTGACTTGGATGTTAAGATCACATCTCAAATCCAGATTTTGCAGACCTCTCATAGATGCTTTATTAAATCAAGACCACAAATCTAATCTTCTTATTGCATATGAATCACATTCAGATCAATGTCCCACATTTGGACCAAGATCAAATCACGTATCTACTAAGAGGATTCAATAAAATTCAGACATGTTTCATCACTCCTAGGAATGTAAGTGTCATGGTTATACAATCATTTATGATCACATCACCCTCAGGTATACCTAATACATGTACATCATTTATACTGGAAGACCAAGAATAAATTGGAAGTATTGGATCTATTTAACACTATCTACTTCAGGGATTTATCATTAAGTATCTCATTTGACTATTGGGAGTTGGTATCGATCATATACTTTTCAGAAGCATATATCATACCTAGCGGTTGATTATATATTTTCTAAAAGAATATATCAACCTAAAAATTCACTTCCAAAGAGAGATGATCGTGCACGGAATTTGGTTCTTCCCAATATCTCATGAGAAAGCTCATGTCTTCCATTTCACAATTGAGCATGTATGATCCTTTTAAGAGTGTTTACTCATATACCCTTGTATGCACACTAGCGCACCGATGTATATACCTTGGTTAGTTGGTCAACCTATTGGTCTGCCGAATGTACATACTCAAACATATAGTAACACATCTATTTCCAGTTAGAGGATGTGTGCCTATATCGTGATAGCATATGACTTAGATCTTTGGTTATCTCGATCTCATTAAGTCAACTCTTTGACCTAAGTTTCTAACACCTCTGAATATCTATTCCTATGCAGAGGACTTGCATCAAGAGGTCGGTTAGATATCAGCCTTTAGAGAAAGGATTGTCATCTCCATCTCAAGTTGGAGATCATCTCTTAATAATAATTTGAAGGTGTCTGATGAGTCCTCAATCTAACTCTTTAGATATTCATCCAAGGACAAGCCCCTATAATTCAATAATTGAATCAACAGTTGTATGATCATTAAGATGGCCATGGTACATAGCCCTAATCGTACTAAGGGACCTATACATAGCCCTAATCGTACTAAGGGACCTATACATAGCCCTAATCGTACTAAGGGACCTATTATAAAAATTAGCTATTCTTCATTTTAGATCAGGGAATGATATTTGCAATAACATTTATAGTATAATGGCTTGCCGTGGGCTCGCATGTCCAACAATATCCTACTATCCCAAAGAGACATTAATGGGCTAATCTTTAAACCCTTACTCATGTGAAATTCATAGGCTATTAAGAAAAATAGCTAGGTAAGTTGATCAATCACTCTATTCCCAAGAGACTATGCCAAGTCCATTTATGACACTTTCCTATCCCCAGTAACAATGCTCTCATCCAATGCGAATGTTGTATCGTTATGCAACCAATACTCAATCTTGTCAGTTATAGTGTCCTTGGCACTACAACTCAATTATTATTATAACTAGTATGTAATTTCCATTATTCTTATCAGAGCACCCTTATTCCTAGAGATCTATATCTCCTAAGGTATCCACAGTTAAGACCTTTTATATCTATATCTATAAAGTCTTAATTTCATGATGATAAAACTTGGAGATCACTATCTAGAAAGTCTTGTCATATTTGAAGATATTGTTATTACTGCAATCACGTGTTTTATCTCCATAGTAGGATTAGTAATAGTTTACTACTCCCATTGCATGGCAGACATCTTACATTTGTACACATCTAGCATATCCTGAGCTTCCCAAAGCTGATGCACTAGGGAATATAGCTTTGGTATTCACATCCTCAACTCTTTCAGGTGTTATACCTTTATATAGGTCAGTACCATATCTTAAGGAAAAGAAGTATTTCTTGGAATTTTTCAGAAAATGGAAATATCTAAGGTGTACCCCTAATGTGACGGTCCCTATTCCCTCATCATATGCTTCTGAACATCTTCAGAACTAAGATCTAAGAGGTATCCTTGAGAGCATATCTCAAGGTCTAGAATAGCTACATTATAAAACACTTATTATCATCCTTATATCATTCCAAATGATTAGGATATCATCTACATTTAGCACGATTAACACAATGGCACTCCCACTAAGCTTGACATGATTCATCAAGATTCTATCTCATAACATTTTTAATTTCATCAATATGATGTCCCAACTACAACAAGCTCATTTGAGTCAATAGATGGAGTTTCTTAAGCTTGCATACCCTACTTTCCTCAACCATGAAGCTATGGGGCCACTTCATGTGAATATACTTAGAGAGGTATTCATAAATGAAAGTAAGATTGACTTCCATCTTGAATATGTCAAAGTCAAGTTGTGTAGCTATAATTACCAATATTCTGATGGGTTTAAGCAAGGTCAATGAAGAGCAAGTCTCACTGCAAATGATGTCTTCTCTTTGTGTGTATCTTGTGGATACGAGTCATGATTTAAAGGTCTCTACCTTCTCATCAAGTTTCCTCTTTCGCTTGAAGATCCATTTACACCTAACATGTCTTACCCTTATATGTGGATCCTCGAGGGTCTGTATACAATACTTGAATATGAAGTCTACTTCAGACTTTATTGCTAACATCCATCTTTCCACGACATGATCTTCAGAAGCTTCATCATATGAAGTTTGATAATTGTCAGATTTATTTGACACATGGAATCCATCCTCAAACTCATTTAAAGAGGCATTAATGTTTCATCTTTAATTGTCCTTTTAGTTTTCAATTTCAGGAGCCTCATTATCTTGTCAAGATTCAATGAGTTCCTTCACTTCATTTCCATATTGATTCTCAAGAGTCTCATCCTCTAAGAGTCATATCCTTAGGGATGAAATCTTTTAAGAATATCAAGGTCATAAAGTAGATATCCAATACCATCCTTTAATATTCCTAGTGAAGTATCATTCTCTAGTGCTAGATTCCATCTTACTTACATCCATGAAAAAGTTATGGAACAAGCAACTCTAAATTATCAAGTGTTCAACACTAGTCTAGAATTTAAATCATAGCTTATGAGGATGTTCAGGTTTAGATTTGCATGGAATCTTATTAATGATATATATTGTAGTCTCTACTGCATATATATCTGGAAACTAAGAGCTAATTATGCAAATATTCAACATTGATCAAATCATGTCACACATGATCCCATTGTATCTCCCTATAACTCTGTTGAGTTTAGGAGTATCAGGAGGAATGAGATAGGACATATATCCAAAAGGTATTCTTTGAATTCATCTAATAGGTAGTTGCTACCTAGGTTATATCAAATTCATTTCATCTTCCTTCAAACTTTGTTTCTAGACAAAAAATGTGAAATCTTTGAACATATCAAAGGCTCTAATGTGAAGACAAGAAAATGCATATCACAAACAATCATCGAATGATATCACACATCATCAATGTTTACTATGATATAAATGATCCACATACATCAATATTCATGAGATCCTGAATACCTTGGCATCTAACACCATTCCCAGAGAAGAGTTTGTTGGACATTTTACTTTGAATACAATATTCACAAGTATGTAATATTTGAAATTTTAGACATTCTAAAGCTTCATATCTCACTAGTTCATTGACCTCATCAACAAACAAATGTCCAAGGCTTGATGGCAGATCATTGTCAAATGATCTTCATCCTCCTATTGATCTTTAAAAGGTTTAATTTTCAGTATTAGAAATATAAATAAATAATTCATTAATTTTCTATTTTAGTAGAGTCCTCCAGATGTCATATTACTATCGATAATATATATCCATCATAACTCTTTATGATAGGTCTATTTAAGAATTATTGTTTATTTCCAACATTTAAAAATAAACATTGAGTGCATTCTAATATCTGGGTCATATAGATATTCTCTAAGACTAAGGACTCTCCCACTAAAAATATAATCTATCTATCCATGAAGATTATTGCAATGATTGCATCAAATCCATGTGGATGACTATTAAACTTTAAAATAAAAATTTCAAGTCTTCTAAAACATATCTAACCAATTACAAAAGTCATTAGAAGAAAGACATACAATTATTAGACTTTGATCTTATCAATTCAATTTCAATGATTATATGTAGATTATTTTGATGCACTATCTGAGTCCTTCTCTAAGGATTCGGGATAGTCTAGATAGTCACACCATCAACACATTGACTTATTGCAGTATGGGCATTTATCCATCTCTCTGGATGGCATATGGAAGTCATATAAGTACAATCAACTCTTTGACTTTCCTTCTTACTTGGGTCAGACCCATTCTTCCACTGCGCTCCCTTTATCTATAAAAAAACCATTGCTTTAGATTTAGGAACTCTTATGTTGAACTCAAAAGATTTCAATATAAAAGTATTTCAACATTTATACATGCTTCATACAATTCATATAATATGAATATTATGAAGCTTCATGAGTGACTAGAGTATGTATAGTAGAATGATGACACTCATCATATCTACATATATCTTAACTCTTAAAGACTTAGGTTATGGTAGGTACCCAAACATTTTGAGTACATCTTCTCTTATCGAGCCACCATTCTGCATAATGCAGTAAACCATGGCATTCATGATTAAATATCGAGAGCACATATGTTTACCAAAACATCTTCTTCGATTTTTATAATGATTATTTGAAAATTACAATAATCATCGATAAATCACTTCCAAAGTACATTCGATGAAAGATCGAGATTATAAAGACATATACCCTAGGGTTGTAGTCCTATTATGTATTTAATTGTCAATCCTCATTATTATTAGGAAATTTTTACATTGCAACTACATACATTATGTGTCTAATTGCAAGTACAATATCTTGATTATGAATCTAATCTATTTTATTGTTTATTATTGAGTATAATATTAAGAGAGTTTAATGAGGGTTATCTTAAATAAGATATTTGCATTACATATATTACTTTGATTTAGGAATTTTTATATCAAAGTTGTCTTGCCTTGTCAACACTGAAAGTTCAATCCCTTAATCACTTTCAACGTAAGAGATATACTTACCATTATATCTCAAGCAAGATCTGGATCTCCTTCCTTATCTTTGTCACATCCCAATAATATGAGAACCTGTAACATGGATAAAAGGAAGTGGGAACTCATTCCGCCTTGCAAGTCCAACTAGCATTCCTAATTTGATCTTTATCACCCGGGCCCATCATCCCTAAGTTGATGTTGACCCGTCATTAATTGAACCAATCTTCAACATGATTAGTATTCGCTATGCGCAATCCAATATCGCCCCAATAATATGAGGACCTGATATTGGGGTCACTACGCATATGGCCTTACTCTTTCGAGAAGCAAAGAGCCTGATCCAGATGCCCTTCTTTGCAGGAATCGTCACTTCAGACATGCATCTCCTACATGTAATCCCTGGTGACGGAACCCTTCGCCTTGACGGGAGACCATGGATGTCACTAATATGATCCTCCATATCATGTTAAAATTGTAATTAATTATCATGAATCACATTCATATAATTAATTCTTCCAAGAGAAATACACATCTATTAATAATAGAGTGTTTTAATTGGATATAATTTATTTAATCACAGTAAATCAATTATCAATACAATTCAATCAACAAACTTGATTGTTACTTGAAAGGATGATATTTTCTCAAAGTACATATTATTCGAATTTTAATAATTAGAAAAATACATCACGATCCCTCACGCATTACCCCTTCCCTACCCACTTTCATGACCAGTATCGATGAGAGTGGGATAGACCGCTCACGAAGCAACCTTCTACCCAAATGCTCCCCAACTAGACACCATATCCACCTCAGGTGAGGATAATGCTGATTGATCATTTTGTACTAGAGATGATAATCGGTTTTTCAACAGAAGTTATACCATATAATAATAATCAAAACCATTTTAATTCATATTATAAGGAAGTTTTCTAAACAAATTCCCAATTATACTCAAGTAAGTTTGTTTGTCGAAAAGAAGATCATATAACCATTTTGTAGTCTAGATCATATCTAATCAATTATTGGCTAAGGTAATGTCATTTAAGGAAACAACTATCAATCAAATATTTCTCAAATATTTAATGACAATCACAAGGTTCCTAATGTAATTCTCAGAAGTGACCCTCGCATACTAAAATTAGCATATCTCAATCAATTTAAATCCAAATCATGCAAAATAATTTTCGAACTTTGTTAATTTGATTTACAACAAAACCCAAGTGCGTTGCTGTATTTCTAGGTGTTTTAAAAGTGCAATTAACTCTTTAATTACGTCAAGATTCGCCATCCCCTAAACACTGGATAAATGTTCACTAAAATGACCATAACTTGAGCAAATGGATTCCAAATCTTGTAAACTCAAATCCCACAATTTTCTTTTTTAATGGAGAACATAATCCAAGTGATAATTTAATGTTTAAATATTTCAAACAGTGTCAAAAATAATAAAAAAATAGGGCTGCGTGAAAGAATTGTGATAAATTTCAAAAACCCTAATGAGCCCAAGTCATCTTAGGTTTATGGATCGTATCTGAAACGACCGACCTACGACTGTAATACCACTTAAAGGATATGAAAATCTTCTTAGGCGCATTACAGAAGCATGAGGATCACATCGAATGTGATCGGGAGCGATTAGTCTCACTAGTTACTTGAGGCATCGAAATTTAAAAAAATTTAATGTGATGAAACCACATGATCCTATGAACATATACACAATTTTGAATTAATTTAAATATATATAAACAAAACAAGATCAAATTAAAAAGAATTAGAGTTCATATATGAATCTTGGGTTCTGTGTCCACATTGTAAACTATATATTAATCAATTTGACCATATTATTTTATGTACAAACACTACAAAAAAATGTGATTGGCATGCACATGGTGGATCATGATGTGCATGTCGATCATACGCCAATTGCATGCCTATACACTGGGTGAGAACATATGCTCGCTTGATGTGTGTTCTCCTAATGAAGGGTCGCTAGGTCAGGTGGGCGAGCACCTGTATACGCTAGGTGCTCCCCGACCTAAGCGCATGCACATATGTGTTCACTAAATGTTCACTCATGTCAATTCTAGCAAGCCAACACAATGCATTGGGCGGGCACCCAAGCTAAAGTGCAGTAATTAGACACCCGTCGAACCTATATAGGCTGCCAAGAAACCACCGCAAGTGGTTAGTAAACTCAAGAAAAGTACCTTTCATGTCACATCCATCCAATTGATTCAAGTAACTTTTACCTGCCAAACTCATATAATATATATGAACTAATAAGATAATATATAATTTCAGTATATGCATCACATTTGGCAGCTAAATATAATACCAATAGATTTTCGAAATGTTCGACAATTACAAGTACAACGAATTCTATTTTCAAAGTTCATACAGATTAAAAGATTTACTAAATATCCACAACAAAACAAGATTAAAAACATTAATCATTTCTTTTTTGATATAAATATTTTTGAGATTGAACCATGCTTTCCTTTCTTTTTCTCCTTCTCCTTCTTTTTAAATTTGGAATACATGTGTGACTCTTCTTTTGGGTCATTCTCCTCCTCCTTTTCATCTAATTCAAGCTCCTCATATTAAGATGTTCACCTCTGTGACCTATTTATGCAATATATATATATGATATGTAATTGAGCATATTGAAATATAAAATTGTTAGAGTTTAGAAGGACAATGCTTACATGTACACCGAGAAATCTTGCTAGAGCTTCGTTATAGTCTCTACCATCATCGCCATCTGGGAATCCATCTACGATGATGGCTGTGATGACTGTGGATGTGAATATGATGAATGACCATAAAAAGAATAGGAATGACAATGCTCCTCCACATAGTATGGAGGAAGACCACCAAGTGTTTGCTTCCTGTTCACCACAACATCCCTCCCATCCAACACATATTAAAATTTTTATGGTTTAATATGAACATATAGTTAAAAATTGAATGTACTAAAATAATATTTATCTATACTGTTTCAAAATTACTTTATCAAATGTTGATTGTTCCCTATTAGGATCTCCACCCCATTTCTCTGCCGCTAGTGCCAAATAACGATCCTGAAATACAAGTTAACATAAAATAAATAATTATATTATTTTTTTAAGTTACTTATATATAAAAAAACTAACCAATAATCATCTTACTTCAGGAGTGGACAGACGAACCGTGAATTCAGCCATTGAATTATGTCATTCTAATGCGTTGAAGTCGGCTGAATTGGATCCATCAAAAATCGCTTAAAATTTTATCAATTAAATCAAAGTGGTCGATTTTATTTTACGTGTACAAGCCCAAGGTCGAACTTAGGGACACGAGCCTCTTAAGTAAATATATAGACTCTCATTATTCAGATTAAGTGTTAGATTTAAAAATTAATAGGTCAATACACTACAACACAACACAAACAATGTGGAGAGAAACATGAAGCATACACTTTTTATTTTCTTTTTAATACGCAAGGGAATGTGAGTGTAAACAAGTACAAATATGCCCTACCTAGATGCAATCGTTGAGCCATAAATGATAATCAACTTTAGTTTCAAATAACAAAGCAATTTCCATTGATACATTATTACAAGGCATGAAAAATCATTAAATAAAAGATACTATGTTGCTAAATTTAATCATCATGAATAAGAGTGTCATATCAGAAATCAAGTCATGCCATTAGATAGATAATTAAACAATCTTCCAAACGAGACAAAATTTGATTAAAATGGAATACAAATGCTCAAAATATTCAAAAAATAGTCCAAGGGCATAAACCCATAGAAAACACATAAGTAAATAGATAAAGTACTTCGAAATGGTCTGTGGAAGGATGGAAATGCAAATAAAATAAAATACAAGGCCTTTCATGAAATTTACCTACATACGTGGGGATAAATTGCAATTATTGAAGCTCTATGGGGGCAGATGGAATTAACCTCATGAGCGTGGCCATCATGTGCATCTATTTGCAATTTAAAGAATCTCATGGGGGCACTCCTATAAAATTCCCCGTGCTCACGTGATGTGAGCACGTGAGGTGAGCTTCGGAAGTCGATGCAGACTATGTGGCTCGGATGTGACTCAGGCCCTCCATCGGAATGGAGGCTCGAAGGTGGTGACATGGCCTCCTGTGGACCACCCCATCAAGGAGATCGGACAATGGCTGTAAATGCATGGGGGAGATGACGTGGCTGGATGTCCACCGTTGTTTGAGCACTGGGAAGGTGCCATCCAACGACAGTTGTATACTTTGGGTTCCTTCGTTTGTTGCTGTGGAGGCAGCGCTTATGGGACTCTGGTGAAATCGTGTGTGTTCCTCCACCATCTTCCGCCCATTATGTTGCTCCATGGAGTTCACTGGAAGATCTGCAGCCATCACTGAAGCTTGGATGTGCCATTGGACCAACTGGAGGGGGCTGGTGGTTAGCCATTACTAGAGACGAAGCTCAAGAAATTAGCTCTAGCCCAGGTCCAACCATTGGGGACTAGCACATGCAAAAGTGTTAATATCGATGGCCAAAGCATTGAAGTGTTTTGTGTGTGCGTAGTGGAGTGAAATAGAAGGTTGCGAGGGGCGAAGAAAGTGGTGGCTTGAGGTTCTTCTCCGGTGAGCTTGGAGAAGAAATGGGGAAAGATAGTAGGAGGTTATTGAAGACCTAGAGAATGGGTGGATGTATGTGCAAGGACAGTGGAAGTGTAGTGAAGCTCGGGTGGTAATGAGTGGAAGGTGATGGTGTGAGCGAGAACCTAATGAATTATGAGAAAATCAAAGAAAAAATCAAAGATGCAACCCTGATCAAATGAGCAAGGCACATCCGAGGGCTTAAGGAAGTATCACATGGTATCATTGGATCAAATGATCCAATGGCCGAGGGTCGAGCCGAAGCGGACGGACCATATGTGATCTGGATAAGCATCAGATGGCTGTGGGGAGGACACGTGGTGAAAGGAGAAGGGGGAGAAAGCGAGTGGTTGAGATGCGATCTGGAATATGAATTAGATGGTGTAGGTCGAAGCGCATATGTACGGTGTAGATTGGAACTCCTGGAGATGATCGGGTGTCTAGAATAAGAGCGGGAATGAGCGACCCTGATTGAATATCGAGAGGGCCATCTGACGGCGGGATGAGGAGGCACATGGCAAAAGGGGAAGCAGGCCAAGTGGCTTAACCAGAAAGAGCCACATGGCCCAATTAGATTATTCCAGAAGAAAAACTTGAAAAAAGGTAGGGAAAATGACCGAAATTGGAAAAATTCAAAACATGAAAGTTGTAGATCTCAATGAGAGTACAAGTTTCATGATGATCAAAAACGAAAATGAGATTAAACGTAGGGAGAAATAATTTTGTGAGTATTTTTTATGGGTATGAAAACACTACGATTTCTCATTTTGTTATTTTTTTATTTTTAATTTATTCAAAGAATCAGATATATACAATGAGTTGTATGTTTTTTATTGACAGTAATGTAAGCTAGGGGGTTAATATCAACAAATTAATATGACGAAACTGAGTTTCATCACACCCTAAACCCTAAACTATGCTCGTCCCCGAGCATCTAAAAAATGAATGAGTTCTATTAACCCTTTATTGTGCACGTGCGTACAGGATCTGATTCGTTAAAGAACTCCCAATTTTAGAGATCGAAAATCTCAAAGCTCAGTAGCCGTAATCGAGAGGTATCCAATTTCTCTAATTTTCTAGACTCTCTCTTGTATACATATAACTAAGGATATGAAATTAAGTGTTGATCGTGATTACGAGTGTAGAGTCACAACGTCGCCCAAGGTCCCAGTCCAAGAAATTCTCCTAAGGACCCAATCCTCAATTCTATGGAATAAATCAAATATTGCAATCAATCCACCGTCTCTTTACTTTCCATACTTAAAAATGTTGATAGAAAACGAGTTGATGGAGGGCGTAGGATTATGTCCTTTGTTCTCTCCCTCTCATTGGAACAAGGATTCTCTAGAGTGCCTTATTAACTCAACGCATGTTTTTGGTGTTGATCGGTGCGTCCATCAAGATAAGTTGGAGTCATGTACACTTGTTTCCCTGGGAATACATCGTTGAATGCCTTTTTTGAGTATCTATTATACCTTCTACACCCAAACTTGTAGCATTTACAATGCAGAGCCTTTTTTTGTGGAAACCCGACTTCTGGTCCTAATAGTGGTGGATCAAATGGACACATTGAAATGGTTGGGAGCGCTCGCCTTAAGTGGTAGCTCTTTAATATTTGATTTGTAGGATGATAGTTTTTTCTTTTAATATTTGTATTTTTTGTTAGACATGCGAGCCCACGGCGAACCATTATGCAATAAATATTATTGCAAATATCATTCCCTAATCTGAATTGAAGAATAAATAATTTGCATAATAGGCCCCTTAGTACAATTAGGGTTATGTACCATGGCCATCTTGATGATCATATAGTTGTTGATTCAACTGAATCATAGTGGTTGGTGCTTGGATGAAATTCTAAAGAGTTAGATTGAGGACTCATCAAGCACCGTTAAATGATTGTTAAGAGATGATCTCCAGCCTGAGTAGGAGATGGCAATCCTTATCTCTAAAGGCTGATATCTGACCGACCTCTTGATGGAGGTCCTCCGCATAGGAATTGAGATTCGGAGGTGTCAGATTAGTTAGGTCAAAGAGTTGACTTAACGAGATCGAGATAACCAAAGTCCTATATCGCATGCTGTCATGATATAGGCACGCATCCTCTGACCGGAGACAAATGTGTTACTATGTGTCTGAGTATGTACATTTGGCAGACCAATAGGTTGATGACCTAACCAAGGTCTATACACCGGCGCGCTGGTGTGCATATAAGGGCATATGAGTAATACGATCTCTCAATGGGATCATACAGGTTCAGTTACTAAACCGGAAGACATGAGCTCACTCTTGAGATATTGAGAACAATCAAATTTCATGCGCATAGTCGTCTCGCTTTGGAAGCTTGACTGAATTTGTAGGTTTGATATATACTTTTGGAAAGTATATGATCAAGACCTAGGTATGATATATGATTTTGGAAAGTATATGATCGATACCGACTCCCAATGATCGAATGAGAAACTTGCTGATAAAACCATAAAGTAGATAGTATAAAGTTGATCCAATACTTCGGGTTTATTCTGAGTCTTCCAGTATGCATGACGTACAGGTATTGGGAATACCTAAGGGTGATGTGATCATAAACGATTGTATAACCATGACGCTTCCATTCCTAGGGAGTGATGAAACGGGTCTGGATTTTAGTGACTCCTCTCGGTAGAGAAGTAATCTGATCTTAGTCCAAATGTTGGACATTGATCTGAATATGATTCAGATGCAATGAGAAGATTAGATTTGCGGTCTTGATTTAATCAAGCATCTATGGGAGGCCCACGATCTGGATTTGAGATATGATCTCTATATCCCAGTCACTATACGTGGAACAATACAATCGCCCTGTCCTTATATCCAAGTATTCGCGAAGAAAGTGCATTATCCTTGAAAGGGTTCAGGATAATTTCATTGTTGATATTATGTATCCGAGCATTGAGAAAATGGATAATTAAATGTGATTTAATTATCATGAGTAATATGAATTTGATTCAGATGATAAAGAGAGTTATCTAAGATAATTGATTGTGATTTAATTATCGAAGATGTAAATAATGTGAATATGATTCATATTATTGGGGCATAAGAAAATAGAGATCCGAGATGATTAAATGTGATTTAATTATCATGGATATGAATAATGTGGATAGCAATATACATATTAGTCATATATATTATAAATGTGATTTATAATAAATTAGAGAGAGCTATTTGTAATTTACATTTTATGTTAATTAAATGTTAATTTGAATTGGATTCACATTGGACATTAAATTGAAAATGTAATTTACATTTTATTTTGGGTTGTGAATATGATTCACTAATTTCCAATGGCATGATTGCAATGTTCACAAAATAATTACAGATTATTTGTGTGAATAATTTACAACAAATAGTTGTTGTAAATAATGGGTATTTTCATAAGATATGAGATCTCATGAATAAGGAAGAGGAGTGCCTCCTTCCTAATAAGGAGGATGGACGGCCTCCTTGAATTGGATTCAAGGAGTGCCGCCACACCTTATATAGAAGGGAGGCATGCCTCCTTCCTAAATCTCCCATATTGATTTGTTTTAAATTAATTTATATATTGATGATTTATTCAATATATATTTAATGTAATTTAATTAAGTGTTGTGTTTTTAGCAACAAATCATGACCATTGAATGAAACACAATCAATGAGAGCCATTGGATTTGTGTTGTCCCATGGATTGAGATCCATGGATCCCAAAATATTATAAAAGGAGAGGCACCCCTTTGCTCTTCTTTACACAACAAGTGAGACAACAAGTCTCTCTCTCTCTCTCTCTCTCTCTCTCTTTCTCTTCACACGCCTACTCTCTCTCTCCCTCTCATGTGGTCGTCCACCATGGATGCCCTAGAGAGGTTCTCCATCGCCACGGTGTCGTCGTTATGCTGCCCGATGGTTTACATCCAGAGTTTGAAGGAAGATAAAATGAATTTAGTCTAATCTAGGTTGCATGTACCTATTATATTAATTCAAAGGATACCTTATGTATATATGAATATCATTTCTATCTCAATGCTCCTAACACATCTTGACTCAATAGAGTTATAAGTGAGATACGATTGGATCATGTGTGACATGATCTTATTAATGATGAATTTTAGCATAATTATCCCATAGTTTCAAGGTATATATGTGTAGTAGAGACTACAATATTTATCCTTAATAAGGTTCCATGCATGTAAGCTGGAATCTAGCACTTGAGAGTGTTGCTTCATTAGGAAAATAAAGGATGGTATTGGATACCTACTTTATGACCTTGAGATTCTTAAAATATCTCATCCATGAGAATGTGATTCTTAGAGGTTGAGACTCTTGAGAATCAAGATGAAAATGAAGTATAGGAACTCATTTAATCTTGAGAAGATAATGAGGCTCCTGAAATTGGAAACTAAAAGGACAATTAAAGATAAAACACTAATAGCTCTTCAAATGAGTTTGAGGATGGATTCCATGTGTCAGAGAAATCTGACAGTGATTGGATTTCATGTGATGAAATTTCTGAGGATCATAACATGGAAAGATGGATGTTAGCAATAAAGTCTAAAGTAGACTTCATATACAAGTGTTGTATATGGACCCTTTAGGATCCACCTATATGGGTAAGACTTATAAAGTTGTAAATGGATCTTCAAGAGAAAGGGAACCTGATGAGAAGGTAGAGACCTTCAAAGCACGATTCATAGCCATGAGTTACACATCAGAAGAGAAGACATTGCTTGCGAAGAGACTTGCTCTTCGGTGACCATGCTTAAAATAATCAAAATATGGCAAACCTTAGCTACACAACTTGACTATTGCATCTTCAAGATGTAAGTTAATATTGCATTCCTCTATGAATACCTCTCTGAGGATATTGACAAGAAGTAGCCCCAGGGCTTCATGGCTAAGGAAAGCAAGGTTTGCAAGCTAGGGAATCCATCTATGGACTCAAATAATCTTCTTGAAGTTGGATCATAAGATTAGATGAAATTATAAATGTTATGATTTCAGATGGAATCTTGATGAGCTATTTTAAGCTTAGTGGGAGTGTCTTTGTGTTCATCGTGCTAAATGTATATAATATCCTAATCATTTGGAATGATATAAGGATGATAATAAGTGTTTTATAGACTGGCTATTTTATATCTTGAAATATGATTTCAAAGATACCTCTTAGATCTTAGTTCTAAAGTTGTTCAGGAGCAAAGAGAAGAGGGTATTGGGATTGTCACATTAATAGTACATCTTGGACATATTCCATTTTATTGAAAATTTCAAGAAAGGCTTCCATCCCTTAAGATATGGTACTGACCTATCTAAAGGGACAGCACCTCAAAGAGTTGAGGAAGTGAATGCTAGAACTACTTGCCCTTGGGCATCAGTTCTGAGAAACCGGGTGTGTACTAGATGTGTACAAAAACCAGATATCTGCCATGCAGTGGGAGTAGTAAAGTGTTGCTAATCCTACTATGGAAACAAAATACTTGATTGCAGTAATAACTATATCTTCATAGATGACATGTTTTTTAGATAATGATCTAAAAGGTCTTAACTTTGGATACCTTTAGAGATAGAGATCTCCAGGAATAAAGGTATTCTGATAAGGATTATGGAAATACTGGATATGATAATTGTTAAGCTGTAGTATCAAGGACACTGTAACTAACAAGATTAAGTATTGATTGCATAAGATGCAACATTCGCATTAGATGCGAGCACTGTTACTGGGGATATGCAAGTGCCGTAAAAGGACTTGGCGTAGTCTCGCGGGAACAGAGTGATTGATCAGCTTACCTAGCTATTTTCTAAATAGCCTATGATTGTCCCACGAGTGTGGGTTTAAATGATTAGCCCATTAATGGCTCTTTGGGCTAGAGGGAGATTGTTGGACATGCGAGCCAACGGTGAACCATTATGCAATAAATGTTATTGAAAATATCATTCCCTGATCTGAAATGAAGAATAAATAATTTGCATAATAGTTCCCTTAGTACAATTAGGGTTATGTACCATGTCCATCTTGATGATCATACATCTGTTGATTCAACTGTTAAATCATATAGGCTGGTGCTTGGATGGATATCTAAAGAGTTAGATTGAGGACTCATCGAGCACCGTCAAATGATTGTTACGAGATGATCTCCATCCTGAGTAGGAGATGGCAATCCTTATCTCTAAAGGTCGATATCTGACTGACCTCTTGATGCAGGTCCTCTGCATAAGAATAGAGATTCGGAGGTGTCAGATTAGTTAGGTCAAAGA